>JAOQMP010068491.1:0-23055 GCA_027563575.1 Erythroxylum pedicellare | reverse complement strand
TAATATCTTATTAATAAGTCATAATGTTAGTACAAAAGTCACATATGTCCATTGGCCTAGGGCACACTACTAACATATAAATCATTACATATATATCTCAAGGAATTAAATACATATTTAAACTTATACGTAACCATGTATATATCAATATACAGTAGTATCTCCAAATACAGGATGACACAAAAGGGCTCAAAGAGTTCAGCATTACAAGTCCTCCCCCCTCAAAAGGGTTTCATCCTCAAAACTCCTAAATCATAGACACAAATAAATGGGGGCACTGATGTCTTATAGTATGCTCAAGTTTCCATGTGATCTCCTTGACCTTGTCACTCTTCCAAAGAACTTTAACCATGGGCACCTCCTTACTACGTAATCTCTTTATTTGTCGATCTAAAATTTGAACTGGTTTCACCTCAAAACTTAGGTCTTCTCTCAGCTCTACTAGAGATGTCTCTAAAACATGACATAGGTCCGATAAGTACTTTTTAAGCATCGAGACATGGAACACATTATGGTTCCTATCCAATTCTGGTGGCAATTCCAACCTATACGCCAGTGTCCTGACACGCTCCAGAATGCAGAAAGGTTCGATATATTGAGGGTTCAGCTTCCCTTGACTCTGAAATCTGATAATACCTTTCCATGGTGATATTTAAAGAAAAACCCTGTCACCAACTACAAACTCTAATGGTCATCACCTCTTATCTGCGTAACTCTTTTGACGATCCTGCGTGACTTTCATGTTCTCTCGAATGACTTTGATCTTTTGAGTGGTGACTTCTATTAATTCGGCTCCTTCAATTTTGATTGTACCAACCTCATCCCAACATAGAGGTGTCCATGGTGACTTCTATCAATTTGGCTCCTTCGATTTTGGTTGTACCAACCTTATCCCAACATAGAGGTGTCCTGCATTTTCTTCCATAAAGTGCTTCATATGGTGGCATACCGATACTTGTCTGATAACTATTGTTATAAGCGAACTCTATCAAAAGAAAGTGCCAGTCCCAACTCCCTTAGAATTTCATCACATATGCTCTCATTATATCCTTTAGTGTCTGAATGGTCCTCTCTGACTAACCTAAGGGTAGAAGGTAGTACTAAACTTCAATTTAGTCCCTAAATATTCCTGAAATTTTGGTCAAAATCTTGAGGTGAATCTTAAATCCCTATCTAATATTATAGAAACTAGCACCCCATGCAGCTTCACAATTTCATAAATATATAGCTTTACCGGTCTCTCCAAGGAGTAATTGTGTGGACAGGTAAAAAATGTGCAGACTTCGTCAATCTATCCATCCACTATAACCCAAATAGCATCATGACCCTTCAATGTACGAGGTAGTCCAACTACAAAATCCATTGTCACATGCTCTCACTTCCATTCCAGAATAGGAAAAGACTGTATCATACCTGCTAGTTTCTGATGCTTTGCCTTAATTTGTTGATAGGAAAGGCATCTGGCCATAAATTCTGCTATTTCTGTTTTCATCCCTGGCCACCAATAACTCTCTTTAAGAGTTCGATACATCTTGGTACTACCAGGATGCATAGCATAAGCCGAACTATGAGCTTCCTCCAAAATAGCTTGCCTGATGCCCTGATCATTCGGCACACAAACTCTATCTTTGAATACTAACAACCCGTCTTCTCTCAGTCTAAACCTCTCACTCTTTTTAAATGACAGTTTCTCTCGAATGACTCTTAAATCGGGATCATCGGCCTACAATCTCCTGATCTCATCAATTAAAGTCGACCGAACTTTAAACTATGCTAGCAATGTTCCGTCATCCTCTGCCACTGAGAGTCTAACACCAAGGCTCCGCACACTCATTAAATGTGTTATGTAAGGATCTTACTTAACATTTACTACCGAACAAGACTTACGACTTAGTGCATCGGCTACGACATTTGCTTTTCTTAGGTGATAGTCAATTATTAAGTCGTAATCCTTAATTGATTCCAACGATCTCCTTTGTCTGAGATTTAGCTCTTTTTGTGTCATTAGGTACTTCAAACTCCTGTGGTCTGTTTATATATGACAAGTATCCCCACAAAGATAGTATCTCCAAATCTTGAGTGCAAATACTACTGCTACAAACTCCAAATCATGTATAGGATAATTTAGCTTATACTTCTTCAGCTGTTTAGAAGTATATGTAATCACTCGCCCAGCTGGCATAAGTACACAACCAAGTCTCTAGTCACTGGCATCACTGTATACCTCATTCCTTACTCCCTGGGTAGGTAGGGCAAGCACTGGTGCTAAAGTCAATCGCTTCTTTAGCTCTTGGAAATTTACCTTGCATTTATCAATCCGAATGGCATTACCAAAATTTCATAATGTCCATACCTCGTCTGGAAGGCTGTCTTGTGCACATCATTCTCTGCAATCTTCAACTGATGGTATCTAAACCTCATATCTATCTTTGAGAATACTGTAGTTCCTCTTAACTGATCCAACAGGTCATCGACCTTAGGGAATGGATTTTTATTCTTGATAGTAACCCTGTTTAACTGCCAATAATCAACACATAAGCTATGTGTCTAATCCTTCTTTTTGACAAACAATACTGGTGTTTCCTATGGTGAATGACTTGGTCTGATGAAACCCTTATACAATAACTCTTGTAATTGAATCTTCAACTATTTCAATTCTATTGATGTTGTGCGATACGGTGGCATAGATTGGTTTCATCCCCAAGACCAAGTTAATAGTGAAATCAAAATTTGGTGTCACCTCCAAGACCAAGTTAATAGTGAAATCAAACTCTCGATCAGGTGGCAATCCAGGTAATTCCTCTGGAAAGACATTGTAAAACTCACACACAATAGGTACATCTCCAAGTTCAACTCTCTGTGTCGAAGTGTCAATAACATGTGTGAGGTCTACCTGGCATCCCCAATCAATTAACCTCTTATCCTTGACCACTGATATCAAATAACTCATTAATACTTATCGGTCATAAGTAAATTTAATCGAGTCTCCATCCTGAGGTTCAAACTCCACCTCTTTCTTAAAATAGTCAACCCTGGCGCAGTACCTCTCTAACCAGTCAATCCCCAATATCACCTTAAAGTCCCAGAGATTGAGGGGAATAAGATCTGCCTCTAACACAGCATCACCGATCTTAATCTCACAGGCTGTATATACTTCATCACAAGCCACTTGCTCTCTAAAAGGAGTGACTATAATTAGAGGAGAATCTAATGGCTCCGGAGGATGACGAATATCCTTGGCAAAGGTCACACTGATAAATGACCTTTATGTGCCAGTGTCAATCAAAACTTAAGCGTCTCTACCAAGAACACACATAACACCTTATAGCACTATGGGTTAACACTCATACTATTTAAGAATTTACCAGTACTACATAAAACATATAATATAGAAATACAACAATAAAGAAATGTTAATCCAAAAAATACCTATAATCGTGTTCAGATTGGCTCAACCGTCCTCTTCCATCATTGCATAAACTCGTGCTTGAGCTCGCAAAGTAGGACGTTGCTAACTAGCTAGAGGTGTACTACTTCCTACACCAGTCCTCTGTATGGATCCAGCAGACTGAGCACCCACCCTGGCAGTTTCCCCTTTATGTATTACTAGCTGTATTGAGCTATCTCCCCCTCAAGTAGAAGTTAAGCCAACTATGGACAATCTCTCCTTATGTGTCTTGTCTCTCTGCACTGAAAACACTCTCTCGGCTCTGTACACTTACCTGAATGTACCTTTTTAAAGATTTTACACTGCTCAGACTGATACTATTAAGCTCGAGAAGTAAAGCTAGTAGTAGGGGCAGTGTTCTGACCTCCTAGTTGAGGTGACCGTAAATTGACAGCTGGTAATGCAGTGCCTCCCATACTAACCAATGCTAAATTACTTCGGCTCTTCTTAAGCTCCTGTTTGAAGGAACCTCCTTTCTTCCTTTTCCAACTCTTTTCATCCCACTGTCTTCCATGCTCTTTCACCAACTTCTTGGCTCGCTTAGCTGACTGTACCATATCTTTGAATTTAATAATAGAGGTAACTGTTATCCTCTCCCAGATCGCCAAATACAGTCTAGTCTTAAACCGAACACAAAAATTTCTCTTCTTCTGCCACATATTCAGGGACATAAGTGGCAAGCTCTCTCAACTCTATCTCAAACTCATGCACCAACCTATTCCCCTGTGTCAGTGTAAAGAAGACGGCCTTCTTTTGATCTCAATCAAATCTAGCATAGTAATGTTGTTGGTGCCTGGGTCTTGGTTCTAATTACAAAGCTACTTTACGAGAAGTTCCAGTAAAGATTATGCGGAAAGAAGGTTGGAAGCTCCAACTCATTATGGAAACTTATAAAAACTTGTGTTTTCCCCAAATTTGAGAGTTCCATCGCTGGCAGATTTCACCGCGGAAAAATCAGGGAATAATTCCAAGGTCTCTTAGGTATAGCTCGTCGCGACCAACTTTTGTGTTCGCCGCGGCAAACTTTGAAGGTCAATCAAAGGACTAGTTTGGAAAAGTTTGTCGCGGCCAACTTTTGGCTTTACCGCAGAAGATTACAGGAGTGCACCTCTCTAAAGAGGTTCACTGCAGCCAAAGTCTAGCTTCACCGAGGCAAAGTCAACAGATCAGGCGAGAGAATCCCTTTTGGGAAAGGTTCAACGCGGCCAAAAATCTGGCTTCACCACGGTCCAACCTTCAAACTAGAACCCAGACTTGAACATCCAACAATAAAAATATACATACAACCTTTCAACACAATCTACCATTTCCATTACTAACAACAATCAACAATCTCAACAAAAAAGATAGCTATGAACATGCACAAATGAAACTTCTTCAAATTTTAATCTCATTACTAAATCAAAGTAGAGTTTGAACATAGCTTTAGTTAAATATCAATAGCCACATCATTGGCTTAATACAAAATACAAATGCATGCTCATGTTTGATAAGCTTATAAAGCTACCCAAAAGATATATTCACTAACTTAGTTGCAAAAAGTCACTATCTTGGAGCTTGCCTAAAGCCTTTGCAAGGATCAACGATCTTCTTGTTCTACACCTAAGGAGTTGCAAATAATGGGTTAAGCTACTAAGCTCAGTGGCTAATACATCTATAGTTATGGATAACACGCCACAAATCAAGCATATATATATATATATACATGCCACAAATCAAGCATATATATATATATTCATTCAATTCAAGCAATTAAATTATCCATAGTTCTAGTACAAGGACACATAGTTCAAAATATTATCACATAAAGTAAATCATGTAAAAATATAACCATCAAACATATCACTCAATTGTGCATTATACTCAACAAATCAAAATGGAATGCACAAACATAATGGCTTGAGACTCTCATGGATCGAAATGGAGAAACCAAAGTTTACACCATAAACAAAATGAGTCCGTTTCTCAAGAGTTCATAAGTGGGCAGCCGGGAGAAGGCTTTAGGTTAACGTGCACGTGACAGACAAAATGGTACCACTCTTGCCCAAACACAAGCAAATTTTCATGCTCAATTCATTTCATCATATGATCATACTTTCATGCTTCTTATGCTTTTTCCTCTTTTGATTAATATAAAAATGTCATAACAATCTTTCAAAGCATAACATAGTGGAAATTCATAATGCATTTTCTCAATAATCACAACAATTCAAGTCAAGCAATTTAAGCATACAAGCAAACAAGAAATTGACCCATCATCAGAATAACTGTAAACATATTACCCACCTAATTGCTTGTAAATCTAAGTTCAAGATTACCTTTCCTCTTGCTCTTGCCTTGGGTTTTCTTGGTCTCCTTCAAACAAACACATTTTTCATTCAATCCAATATACAAATAAAAACCCACAAGGTTTTAATAATCAAAGAAACAAAAATTGAGTTTAGACTTAGTCTACCCATAGATTATTTAGGCTAAAAAATAAAAACCTAGTAAAAAAATCCATGAAAATCAATATGGGTTCTTGGTCCTCATCTTTCTCCCTTTTCTCGAACACAAAATCCCATTCTCTTCCTAACTCCTTTTGTTTTTATACCAAAACATGAAGAAAAGGTGAAAAAGATTACCTTAAGCTTAGCCAAATCTTCTTCCTTCTTCTTCTTTCTCCTTTTCTTTCTTCCTTTCTTAGCTTTTCCAACACTCTCACAAACTCTCTCTTCTCTTTTCCTCTCTTCTTTCACGTTTTTCTTTTTTTTCTGTTTAGTCAAGACCACATTTTTCTTGTCCTTCCAATTTTACTCTTCATTTGTCTTGTTCTTCCAATTTTGCCTTTCATTTTAATGTAATGTCTTCTTACTCCTTTAATCTCTTATGTTTATTACACTAACTAATTCTAACATCTCTATTTAATAACCCTAATTTCTATTTATGCTTGCTAAATTAATGGACTAAATTATAAGAAAAAAAAATTAAAAAAATTAGGGTCCAACAATTCTCCTCCGCTTAAAGAATTTCATCCTCGAAATTCTTACGTGAGTTTATAATAAGGTGTGAATACTTCTTCTTTATAGCTTCCAAAAGTTCCCATGTTACCTCCTCTCTTGTATAGTTCTTTCATAAGACTTTAACCAACTTCAAAGTCTTATTTCTCAAGACCTTCTCCTTTGAATCTAGAATCTCTACTAGTTGCTCTTCATAAGTCAAATCCTCACTTAATTAAACCTCTGAAGGTTGGATTATATTTGAAAGATCTGATCCATATCTTCTCAACTTTGATACATGAAAGACATTATGAATCTTAGATAATTCTGGTGGTAAGGCTAACTTATAAGCCAGAGGCCCAATCTTCTCAATAATCTCAGAAGGGCCTATGTATCTTGGACTGAGCTTGCCCTTTTTATCAAATCTTAAGACACCTTTTTATAGAGAGGCTCTAAGAAATACTTTGTCTCACATTTCATATTCCATCTCCTTTCTATGTGCATCTGTGTAGCTCTTCATCCTGTCTTGAGCTGCCTTGAGTCTTAGCTTCACCAATTTAATCTTGTCAACTGTAGCTTGTACCAACTCAGGTCCTAAAAGTTTCACCTTCCTCGTCCTAACAAATAGGAGTTCTGCACCTCCTACCATACAAGGCTTCATAAGGTGCCAATTGAATTCCTGAGTGGTAGGAATTATTATAAGCAAACTCAATTAAAGGTAGATGATCATCCTATGAGCCTTTGAAGTCCGTAACACATGCTCTTAACATTGCCTCCAATATTCATAGTGTCCTCTTTGATTGGTCATCAATCTGTGGATGGGAAGCTATGCTAAAATGCAACTAGGTTTCTAAAGCCTCTTATAAACTTTCCCAAAATCTGGAGGTGAATCTAGCATCTTTATCTGAGACTATAGAACTTAGAATCTCATAAAGTCAAATTATTTCATTTATGTATTTCTTGGCTAAGGCATTCAAAGAATCTACTTGTTTAATTGGCAGGAAATGTGCTGACTTGGTTAGCCTATGAACAATCATCCATATTTGTCATATTTCCTACTATTCGTTGACAATCCCATCAAGAAATCCTTTGTAAGCTTCTCCCACTTTCATTCAGGAATAGATAAAGGTTTAAGCTTGCCAGTAGCTGCTTGATGTTCTATTTTAACTTGCTGACACACTAAGCATTTTCTAGCATACTTTGCAATATCTTTCTTCATTCCTCTCCACCAAAAGTACTCTTTTAAATGTATATACATTCTTATACTCCTCGGGTGCATTGCATATTAAGCATTGTGTGTCTCATCAAGAATTTTTCGTCTTTCAATTCTTGTATGTCTGGAATACATAATCTGTTACCTACCACCATCAATTCATCTTCTCTTATCTCTATTTCAGAGAGCTTACCATTTTTGATTTCTTCTCTGAGCTTACTTAAGTACTCATCTTGCTCCTGTAATTCCTTAATATTCTCCTTCAACACTAGCCTTATTCTAAAATTTGCCAATATATAAACAGATTCAGCTTACCTCAATGTTACCTTAATTTTGGCCAATTCATTCAACAAAGGAAGGTATATTGTCTCCACATGTACCATAGTAGATTTTCTACTCAATGCATCTGCTACTATATTAGCTTTCCCCGGGTGGTAATCTATCATCAAGTCACAATCCTTTAGTAGTTCTAACCACCTTATTTGCCTTAGATTTAACTCTTTTTAGCTCATCAAATATTTAAGACTCTTGTGGTCTATAAATACCTTGGTGGTGACTCTATATAAGTAATGTCTCCATATTTTCAATGCAAAAAAGCGGCCAGCTCCAAATCATATGTAGGATCATTCATCTCATAGGGTTTTAATTGCTTAGAGGCATAGGCAATCCACTTTATCTCCTTGAATTAACACACACCTCAATCCCTTCCTTAAGGCATCACTATATACTATATATCCATCACTACTAAAAAGCAAGGTTAGAATTGGTGCAGTTGTGAGCCTATTCTTCAATTCCTCAAAGCTCTTCTGACATTCTCCTATCCACACAAACTTCTAACTCTTCCTTGTCAATTTGGTGAGTAGGGCTACTATAATGGAAAAACTTTATACAAATCTTCTATAATAACTAGCTAAACCTAAGAAACTCCTCGCTTCTGCTATGTCCTTAGGTGCTTCTCATTTAACTACAACTTCTATTTTCCTTGGGTCTATATGTACTCCTTTTTCTGAAATTACATATCCAAAAAACACCATTTCCCTTAGCTAAAATTCACATTTATTGAATTTGGCATATAGTTCTTTCTTCCTTAATGTCTCTAAGGGGATCCTTAAATGTTCTTCATGCTCCTTGTCACTCTTCGAATAAACCAATATATCATCAATAAAGACCATGATATATTAATCTAAGAAAGGCTTGAAGATTATATTCATTAAGTCCATGACAGCTACATGGGTATTTGTTAATCCAAAGGGCATGACTAAAAACTTAAAATGCCCATATCATGTTCTAAAAGCAGTCTTTGACACATCAGACTCCTTTATTCTAAATTGGTGGTAACCTGATCTCAAGTCTATCTTGGAAAAGACTTTTGGTCCTTGTAATTGATCAAGAAAATCATCTATACATGGTAGGGGATATCTATTCTTGATGGTGACATGATTAAACTTCCTTTATTTCACACACATTCTCAATGATCCATCTTTCTTATTCACAAAAAGAACTAGAGCTCCCCAAGGTGAGGAGTTAGGTTTAATATACCTTTTCTCCAATAGCTTATCTAACTGCTCTTTTAACTCCTTCAATTCTACCGGAGCCATTCTATAAGGTGGAATTGATATTAATGTTGTGCCTGGAAGAAGCTAGTAGGAAACTCAATTTTCCTAGGTGGTGGTAGTCCTGGTAATTCAAAAATGTTGTTTCATAAAATCAAACATTATTTTTTGCACTTCAATTACAGGTTTGTTGAAAACAATATCATTTCTCAAAATGTGTAATAAAATATCAGTTTGAAAACAATGTTGTTTATTAAATACACAAGTGTACTAGCATCTAGTTGAGACTTAGTTCTAGTATGAATTACCTAAGTTTAAAATTCGCATCCAAGTCATCATGCATATCTTAGGATATTTTAATCCCATTTGAGAAATAAGACTTTCCCAACTCTCCTCAAAAGAAGGTGTACACTTCCTTAACTTCAACAATCTCTAGTATGACCTCCGTGATTCGTAGCTCCCGAGCCTTTACACATAAAATAATATACAATGTATTTACTACTTAAACATGAATTTGAAATTTATACACCATTATATAAGTGTATAAAACACAATATCCCTCTCTTTAAGCTATAGGATTCGAACATTAAGCTTCTCACATAGTTACTTCCTTACTATTCACATTAGCTTTTCTTTTGCATTTTCTAAGGCATTTAATGCCTTTAATCCCACACTTTCTCATTTCAACACATAATTAAGCACATTTTTATCTAAGCACATTAAGCCATTATTCATCAATCTAAGCAACAATTCAATTTTATTCTAAGTAAACATGAAAGCCTCTTTCTAATGCACACCATCCAAATCCTTAAATCCTAAGCCAAGTTCACTTAGGCATTTTGTCAAACACCTCAAGGCATAAACTTGAAAGTCTTCTTCCAATTTATATCTTCCTTATTTTTCATCATCAATTCACATCATACCTACATAATTAACATCATAGAGTTCATTTAAACCATTAATTTCAAAAGATATTCAAAATTTCACAAACTTTCACCAAAGAGAGGCCATTTTGGTTTTAGCTTAAGGAAGCTTCTCCATGACTCATTTCATTCATCTAAACCATGTTTCATGTATATTCAAGCATGGAGAACAACATATCTTAACACCAAACTCAACATCAGAATGTAAAGAGAGATAAGACAAAATTCACCTAAACTTTCCTTTGGTAATATCTTCAAATCCTTTGAGAATTTCTCAAATATAATGATAGATTTGAGTTCTTTGACCTCAAATTAACTTAGAACACCTTGTTTTGGATTAGAGAATCAAAAAAAATGGTGAAAAGTGGGTGATAGCCGAATTCTTCTTCTTCTCCTCTTCTCTTCTCCTTTCTTTCACTTAAAACAAAGTGTTTCTAATTTCCAATGGTGAGGTGCACGGCTACACAAGGAGAAGGCTCTAGATTTTGACTCTTCTTTGAGCAAATGGGGTAAAATTACTTTTTTGCCCTTAGATTTTGTGAAATTATCATATTACCCTCCAAACTTTTCCTAAACTGCAATTAAGCCCAAAATTTAGGAATGACCAAAACTTTTATTTTTATTTTAGTCCCCAGACTTTTGAAAATATTAATTAAGCCCCTTAACTTTACAAAATTTCATATTGGTCCTCCAAGGATTAAAAAATTATGTTTAAGTCCTTTGACTTTTAACAATTGGCAAATAAGCCCTTATGTACATCAATTTTTCCAATTAAGCTTTCTAAGTGTCCAATAAGTCTATAAATTATGTCTAATCACCTCTAGGGCATTAGAACACATTTAATTGAACCACCATGGTCATATCCATCCAATGGACTCAGTTTTACACTCTTAAAAGCTTATATGTCGAAAATCTCCAAGATTTCATATATCGATGAACTCTAAGTTCATGTAAGGGCATATAACATTATAAATCATTACAAATAAACCAAAAGGACTTAAATACCTCTTTGAAATCATAAACAACCATGTATATATCAATATACAGTAGCATCTCCAAGTATAGCACAGTTAAAAAAACTCAGAGAGTCCGATATTATATTAACGGATGAGTTATTAAAACTGTTACAATACAATTAATTATTGCCTACCAAAAGGAAAATTTTCTGGCAAAACACCATCTTTCTACGACATACTATTCATTCATTATCCCCTCACCTTCTTCTTTTCAAAATCTGAGGGTTAGATACTTTCAAAACGGGAGAGTGAGATCAATTAGAGAAGCGAAAAGGAGATAAATTGAGTTTTGGCGAAACGAGTTTTGATTTTTTGGACGGACCAACTGCTACTATTAACATGATAATTAATTTTTTATTAAAATTAAAAATGCATTTTGTAGTTTGTACAGAAAATAAAAATAATAAAAGTCAATCGCTTACGTTTATCATCGTACTCGTAACCTGCACATAAAAGCTAGTAATCGGTCTAACCCATCAAAAGAGACCTAGTTCATATACACCTCACAACCCTAAGAACCAACAGCCTCAACACATATCCATCTACAGCTCTTTCTGACGTTTTTGGTATCTAGACCAAAGCACAAATCTCTTACTAACCCTTCTTTCTACCACCTCTTCTCTTCTTTTTCTTATAGGCCAAATGGTCAATTTCCAAAACAAAACTCTAAAATTTCTCAACCACAATAGTCATATAAACTCTCAGCCTCATCTTCTTTCAATGATATCAAAGCAATGCGTAATCATCAACAACAGTAGTCTCAACAACTACAAGATATGCAAAGATCTACGATCAAAAACTCATCTTTAACTTTTGAAGGAACTTTTTGAAGCCATTACAAGGGCGAATCCACCAAGACTTTCATAAGAATTGCTCACCACAATACGTTAAATTCTTTCTGTATACGTAAACCTCTGAATGGGCCAAAGGATCTGTACATTCACGATTTATTACAACAGCTACAAGAGACCTTAATCTTTTATATATAACATCCATATCGAGTCTCCCATCATAGGCTCAATATGAGTTTGGTCCATACTGATCGAGTCCATTTTCTTCCTAGATTTCAACCCATTAACTCAAATTTTTTATTGAGTTACTTTATTATCTTTATCTAGATCAAATTTATGTAACTTAATGAATGAGTTATTAAAACTGTTACGTTACAATTAATTATTGCCTACCAAATGGAAAACTTTCTAGCAATACCATCATTTTTCTACGACCTTCTGTTCATTCTTCCTCTTCTCACCTTCTTCTTTTTAAAATCTGAGGGTCAGATACTTTTAAAATGAGAGAGTGAGATTAATTAGAGAAGGGAAAAGGAGATAAATTGAGTTCTAGCGAAATGAGTTTTAGCTTTCTGGATAGACCAACTGCTACTATTGACATAATACTTAATTATTTTTATTAAAATTACAAATTGCACTTTGTAGTTTGTACTGAAAATAAAAAAAAATAAAAGTCAATCTCTTACCCTTATCATCGTGCTCGTAACCTGCACACAAGAGTTGGCAATTGGTCTAACCCATCAAAAGAGACCCGGTTCATATACCCCTCGTAACCCTAAGAACCAACACCCTCAACACACATCCATCTACACCTCTTTCAATGGTGCTTTCTCTCTCTAGACCCAAGCATAGATCTCTTACTAACCCTTCTTTCTTCCACCTCTTCTCTTCTTCTTCTTATAGGCCAAATAGTCAATTTCATAACAAAACTCTAACAATTCTCAACCACAACAGTCGCATAAATACTTTGCCTCATCTTCTTTCAGCGATCTCAAAGCATTGCTCAAGGATCAACAATAGTCTCAACAACTAAATCATATGTAAAGATCTACGATCAAAAACTCATCTTTGACTTTTAGAGGAACCTTCTGAAGCCACAACGAGTGCAAATCCACCAAGACTTTCATGAGAGTTGCTCACCACAATGTGTTAAAGCTTTTATGTATACGTAAACCTCTGAATGGGCCAAAGTATTCGTACGTTCACTATTTATTACAGCAGCTACAAAAGACTATAATCTTTTATATATAACATTCGTATCGAGTCTCCCATCATAAGCTCAATATGAGTTCGGTTCATATTGAGCAAGTCCATTTTCTTCCTAGACTTCAGCGCATTAACTCAAATTTTTTATTGAGTCACTTTATTATCTTTATCTAGATCAAATTTAAGTAACTTAACAAATGAGTTATTAAAACTGTTACAATACAATTAATTATTGTCTACCGAATGGAAAATTTTCTAACAATACCACCATTTTTCTACAACCTTCTGTTTATTCCTCCTCTTCTCACCTTATTGTTTTCAAAATCTGAGGGTTAGATACTTTCAAAATGGGATAGTGAGATCAATTAGAGAAGGGAAAAGGAGATAAATTGAGTTCTATCAAAACGGATTTTGACTTTTTGGATGGACCAATAGCTACTATTGACGTAATACTTAATTATTTTTTAATTAAAATTAAAAAATGCACTTTGTAGTTTGTACTGAAAATAAAAATAATAAAAATCAATCGCTTACGCTTATCATCGTACTCATAACCTGCACACATGAGTTGGCAATCGGTCTATCCCATCAAAAGAGACCCGGTTCATATACCCCTCGTAACCTTGAGAACCAACACCCTCAACACACGTCTATCTACACCACTTTCAGTGGTGCTTTCTCTCTCTTGACTCAAGCACACATCTCTTACTAACCTTTCTTTCTGCCACCTCTTCTCTTCTTCTTCTTACAAGCCAAATGGTCAATTTTCATAACAAAACTCTAACAATTCTTAACCACAACAATCGTATAAAGACTTACCTCATCTTTTTTCAGCGATATCAAAGCAACGCTCAAGCATCAGCAACAGTCTCAATAACTACAACATAAGCAAAGATCTACGATCAAAAACTCATCTTTAATTGTTAAAGGAACTTTCTAAAGCCATAACAAGCGCAAGACTTTTATGAGAGTTGCTCACCACATCGCGTTAAAGCCTTTTTATATACGTAATCCTCTGAATGGGTCAAAGTATCTATAAGTTCACGATTTATTACAACAACTACAAGAGACCTTAATATTTTATATGTAACATCTATATTGGGTCTCCCATCACAGGCTCAATTTGAGTTAAGTCTATACTTATCGAGTTTATTTTCTTCCTGGACTTTAACACAATAACTAAAAAATTTTATTGATTCACTTTATTATCTTTATCTAGATCAAATTTAAGTAACTTAATGGATGAGTTATTAAAACTGTTACAATATAATTAATTATTGTCTACCAAATGGAAATTTTTCTAGCAATACCACCATTTTTCTATGACCTTCTACTCATTCTTCCTCTTCTCACCATCTTGTTTTCAAAATCTAAGGGTTAGATGCTTTCAAAACAGGAGAGTAAGATCAATTGGAGAAGGGAAAAGGATATAAACTGAGTTCTGGCAAAATGGGTTTTGATGTTTTAGATGGACTAATCGCTACTGTTGACGTAATACTTAACTAATTTTTTATTAAAATTATAAAATGCACTTTGTAGTTTGTACTAAAAATGAAAATAATAAAAATCAATCGCTTATATTTATCATCATACTCGTAACCTGCACACGACAGTTGGCAACCGATCTAACCCATCAAAAGAGACCCTGTTTATACACCCCCTCGCATCCTTAAGAACCAACACCCTCAACACGCATCCATCTACATCTCTTTCAATGGCACTTTCTCTCTCTAGACCCAAGCACAGATCTCTTACTAACCCTTCTTTTTGCCACCTCTTCTCTTCTTCTTCTTATAGTCCAAATGGTCAATTTTCAAAACAAAACTCTAACAGTTCTCAACTACAATAGTCGCATAAAGACTCAGCCTCATCTTCTTTCAGTGATATTAAAGCAACGCTCAATCATCAACAACAGTCTCAACAACTACAACAAATCATCCTCATCTTCTTTCAGCGACATCAAAGCAATGCTAAATCATCAACAACAGTCCCAACAACTACAACATATGCAAAGATCTATGATCAAAAGCTCATCTTTAACTTTTGGAGGAACTTTCAGAAGCCATAACAAGTGCAAATCCACCAAGACTTTCTCGAGAGTTGCTCATCACGACATGTTAAAGCCTTTCTGTATACGTAAACCTATGAATGGTCCAAAGTACCCATACATTCACGATTTATTACAGCAGCTATAAAAGACCTTAATCTTTTATATATAACATCCATATTAGGTCTCCCATCATAGGCTCAATATGAGTTCGGTCCATACTGATCGAGTCCATTTTCTTCTTAGACTTCAGCCTATTAACTCAAATTTTTTATTAAGTCACTTTATTATCTTTATCTAGATCAAATTAACGACGAATGAGTTATTAAAACTGTTATAATACAATTAATTATTGTCTACCAAATGGAAAAATTTTCTTGCAATACCACCACTTTTCTACAACCTTCTATTAATTCCTCCTCTTCTCACCTTCTTGTTTTCAAAATCTGAATGTCAGATACTTTTAAAACGGGAGAGTGAGATCAATTAGAGAAGGGAAAAGGAGATAAATTGAGTTCTAGTGAAATGGATTTTGACTTTTTGGATGGACTAATTGCTACTGTTGATCTAATACTTCATTAATTTTTATTCAAATTAAAAAATGCACTTTGTAGTTTGAACTGAAAATAAAAATAATAAAAATCAATCGCTTACGCTTATCATCGTACTAATAACCTACACACAGGAGTTGGCAATCGGTCTATCCCATCAAAAGAGACCCAGTTCATATACCCCTCTCAACCTTGAGAACCATCACCCTCAACACACATCTATCTATACCACTTTCAGTGGTGCTTTCTCTCTCTTGACTCAAGCACACATCTCTTACTGACCTTTCTTTCTGCCACCTCTTCTCTACTTCTTCTTATAGGCCAAATGGTCAATTTTCAAAACAAAACTTTAACAATTCTCAACCACAACAGTCGCATAAAGACTCGACCTCATCTTCTTTCAGCGATGTTAAAGCAACTCTCAAGCATCAATAACAGTCTCAACAACTACAACATACATAAAGATCTACAATCAAAAAATCATTTTTAACTGCTGAAGGAACTTTTCGAAGCCATAACGAACGCGAATCCACCAAGACCTTTATGAGAGTTGCTCACCACAATGCGTTAAAGCCTTTATGTATACGTAAACCTCTGAATGAGCCAAAGTATCTATAAGTTCACGATTTATTATAGCTGCTATAAGAGACCTTAATCTTTTATATATAAGATCCATATTGGGTCTCCCATCACATGCTCAATATAAGCTCGCTCCATACTGATCGAGTCCATTTTCTTCCGAAACTTTAGCCCATTAACTCAAATTTTTTATTGAGTCACTTTATTATCATTATCTAGATCAAATTTACATAACTTAATGGATGAGTTATTAAAACTATTACAAAACATTAATTATTGTTTACCAAATGGAAAATTTTTCCATCATTTTTCAACGACCTTCTGTTCATTCCTCCTCTTCTCACCTTCTTATTTTCAAAATCTGAAGTTCAGATACTTTCAAAATGGGAGAGTGAGAAAAATTAGAGAAGGGAAAAGGAGATAAATTGAGTTCTGGCGAAATGAGTTTTGACTTTTTGGATGGACCAACTACTACTATTGACATAACACTTAATTAATTTTTTATTAAAATTAAAAAATCCACTTTATAGTTTGTACTAAAAATAAAAATAATAAAAATCAATCGCTTACGCTTATCATCGTACTCGTAACTTGCACATAAGAGTTGGCAGCCGATCTAACCCATCAAAAGAGACCCGGTTCATATAACCCTCACAACCCTAAAAACCAACATCCTCGACATGCATTCATCTACACCACTTTCAATGATGCTTTCTCTCTCTAAACCCAAGCACAAATCTCTGACTAACCCTTCTTTCTGCCACCTCTTCTCTTCTTCTTCTTATAGGCCAAATGGTCAATTTTCAGAACAAATTTTTTACAATTCTTAACCATAATAGTCACATAAAAACTCAGCCTCATCTTCTTTCAGTGATATCAAAGCAACGCTTAAGCATCAACAATAATCTTAACAACTACAACATACGCAAAGATCTACGATCAAAAACTCATCTTTAAATTTTGGAGGAACTTTCTGAAGTCATAATGAGTGCGAATCCACTAAGACTTTCATGAGAGTTGTTCACCACAACGCGTTAAAGCCTTTCTGTATACTTAAACCTTTGAATGGGCCAAAGTATCTTTACGTTCATGATTGATTACAACAGCTACAAGATACCTTAATTTTTTATATATAACATCCATATCTGGTCTCCCTCACAGGCTCAATATGAGTTTGATCCATATTGATCGAGTCCATTTTCTTCCTAGTCTTCAACCTATTAACTTAATTTTTTATTGAGTCACTTTATTATCTTTATCTAGATCAAATTTACGTAACTTAACAAATGATTTATTAAACTTTTAGAATACAATTAATTATTGTCTACCAAATGGAAAATTTTCTGGCAATACCACCATTTTTCTATGACCTTCTGTTCGTTCCTCCTCTTCCCACCTTCTTGTTTTCAAAATCTGAGGGTCAAATACTTTCGAAACGGGAGAGTGAGATCAATTAGAGAAGGGAAAAGGAGATAACTTGAGTTTCAACGAAACAAGTTTTGACTTTTTGGATGGACCAACTACTACTGTTGACTTAATACTTAGTTAATTTTTTATTAAAATTTAAAAAATGAACTTTGTAGTTTATACTGAAAATAAAAATGATATAAATCAATCGCTTACTCTTATCATCGTAATCGTGACCTGCATATAAGAGTTGGAAACCCATCTAACTCATTAAAAGAAACCCAGTTCTTTTACCCCTAATAGGCAGCACAGTCTTCTTTTAGTAGGTTGACTACGTGGTCTCAGAGATTTGGGTGACAAGTAATATGTCTTTTGGTGTTGTTATTGAAGTGGGATGTTATTTACATTTATTGTGTTTTTGTTTGTTGTAGTGGTTGTTTGAATAATAGAAGCAACCAGATTATGGAAGTTAATAATGGTTATAGTATTCCTATGTTTTTGGGATCTCATGACTCTTTCTTCATAGGTTGTTGAAGTTTCTCTATTTAATCACCTGTAACTCTTCTTTTGGAGGGTATGTAAGAAAATAATTGTCTTCTCCTACTCCTCTGCTATGCTCTTTTGCTATCTTTCTTCATTATTTCCATCAAAAGTTCATAACATTTGGTATCAGAGTCTGGTTATGGCTCCAATGGGTAATCAACAACAATCTAATGAGAAATTCCGAAATAAGGTCCAAGAAGCCATTGGTCGATATGAATCCAGGTTCGATCAAATCCATTCCACTCTGCAAACACTCATGACCAAAATGGAAGCAATAGAAGCGTCCATTAACCAATTACAATATACTCACCACTCTACAGAAAATGAAAATCCTTTTGCCTTTACAACCAGTTCACCACCTCGACACCAAACACCCCCCCCCCCACCACTCAAAACTCACATGCAATGTAGCAAGTCCCCAACTCAAACACCACTCTTCCAGACACTAAATGCCACTACCTAAAGCTCAACTTTCCAAAATGCAATGGGGACGACCCCGAAGGATGGATTTTTTAGGTAGAACAATACTTTGAGTTCAAGGAGGTGCTTCTAGAGCAGCAAGTCCAACTCGCCTCAATCCATCTCGAAGGTACGCTTTACAATGGTATCATTGGGTGACCAAGTATAAAGGCCTTATGACTTGGAAGGAATTTAAAAAAGCCTTACTTGTTAGATTCGACCCAACCGACTATGAGGACCCATCCAAAGCCCTCTCTCGCTTGAAGTAAATTGAAACGGTAAACACATATAATAAGATTTCGAAAAACTCTCCAACCAAGTGGAAGATTTACTTGTCAAGTTTCTAGTGGGAAAGTTTGTGGCTGGACTCAAAGAAGAACTAAGGTTGGAGGTCAAGCTCTAGCAGCCAAAGACCCTCACCAAAGCCATTGGAATTGCTCGACTTGTTGAAGAAAAGCAGAACTTGAACAAACCCAAACCTATTAGCTACTCTTCTTGACCAGCTTTTATTAGAATGAAACTATAACCTTCTGTGGGAATTCTAGGACCAGTGCTATAACCAAATCCCCTACCAGCCTTTGGCCTGTGCGAAAACTCATGGGACAAGAAGCGAGAGAGTGATGTGAATGGGAGCTTTGTTCTACTATGATGAAAAATACATTCCTGGACACAAGTGTCAACGGCCGTAATTGTTTGTTGTTAAAGATTGCTCCATGACCGTCGAACACGAAACCACCAGCCAGGAGGAACTAGAACCACCCAACTCGATCCCTAAAATATCCTTCCATGCCATGGCGGGAACTATCCATCCGCAAACTTTACGTATGATAGGAAAAATCAAGCACCAAGATGTAACCGTGCTTATTGATGGAGGGAGCACTCATAATTTCATAGATCAAACAACAGTGGATAGATTGGAATTAATAGTGGTTCGTGACCAATTTTTTGAAGTCATAGTTGGAAACGGAGAAAAAATAACAAGCATAGGACGGTGTTTGAGCTTGAAACTTCAGCTTCAAGCTTATACGTTGACAGTCGATTTCTACATCTTACAAGTGTCCTCATGTTAAATGGTGCTTGGGGTATAATGGTTACAAACCTTAGGGCCTGTTGAGATGGACTATAGTAAGCTGACTATGGCCTTTACTCATAATGGGAAGGTTCAATGGTTGCAAAGAGTGAAACATAAAGGTATAGAGCCTTTGGACAACCATAAACTACAACAATTGACAGGCTAAGGATTTTTCCATTATCTTGCAGCACAACTGGGAGTTTCGAATGAGGATCCCAAGCAAGGACCAGACACCTAGCAACAACAAGTAAATATTCAACGAATGCTAAAAGACTTTCCTGAGGTATTTTCAGATACCATTGGCCTACCTCCTAAGAGAACTTATGACCATCATCTAGTGCTTAAACCGGACCAAGAACCCATTAGCACTAGTCCCTATCGATACGTACAGTACCAAAAGGTAGAAATCGAGCGTATGGTCCGAGAATATATAGCTTTAGGGATTATCAGACCCAACCAAAGTCCCTTCTGTTCACTGGTTCTTTTAGTAAAAAAGGCAGATGACACTTGGTGATTTTGTGTCGACTATCAAGCATTAAATAAGGTGACCATCAAAGATAAATATCCTATGCCCATCATTGGCAAGGTGTTAGATGAATTATTTGAAGCCAAATTTTTTTCAAAATTGGACCTACGCTCAGGTTATCATCATATTCAGGTCAAGGAGGAGGACATCCATAAGACAACTTTTCGGATGCACGAAGGCCATTATGAGTTTGTTGTAATGCCGTTTGATCTCACAACCGCTCCCTCCACATTTCAGCATTTAATGAATGATATTTTTTCTTCCTTATCTCAGAAAGTTTATTCTTGTATTTTTTGATGATATTTTGGTGTTTAACAGGACTTGGGTGGACCATTTACACCATCTCCAAAAAGTTTTGGATTTATTATCACATCGCCAATTGAAAGTAAAAGAATCCAAATGATGTTTTGGCACCACTCAACTGGAGTATTTAGGCTACATTATCACTTTTGAAGGTGTTTTTGTCGACCCAAAAAAGGTTCAGGCAGTCCAAGCATGGCTAATTGCCACCTCAGTCAAAGCAGTCTGTGCTTTCCTTGGATTAGCCAGATATTATCGTAAATTTATCCGGAGATTTGGAGCCATAGCTACCCCCTCACTAGATTAACAACTAAGGAAGGTTTTGCTTGGTCTTCTAAAGCAGAGCAGTCTTTTTAAGCAATTAAAGCAAGCCTTTACCACTGCCCCAGTGCTTCGGTTACTTGATTTTTCTTAGCAATTCATTGTGGAATATGATGCTTGTGGTAACGGCATTGGAGCCATTATATCTCAACCAAGGAGACCCATAGCATATTTCAGTGAGGCACTTAAAGGCTCGGCAATATCATTATTGACCTATGACAAAGAAATGTTGGCCATCGTTAAGGTAATCCGAAAGTGGCGTCCGTACTTGTTGGGGCAGACATTCATTGTTCAAACCGATGAAAGGAGCCTGAAATATTTGCTCGAGCAGAAAATCAGCACTCTCACATAACTCAGGTGGCTTCCTAAGATATTGGGAAATATTATGAAATACGCTATAAAAAGGATTTTGAAAATGTTGGAGCTGATGCATTATCTCGGGTAAGCCAATTTGAATTTCATGCAATTTCCATGTCAATATGTGATTGGGTAGAGGTTCTTAAGGAAGAGATCAATAATGATCCTTTTTATGATCAAATAAAGTTGGTTGGTAAAAATCTCCACAGTTGTATCAACAGAGAAATTCTATCTGGTATAAAAAGAGCAGAATATTGTTGAGTCCTATTTCAAAGCTGATTCCTATTCTTCTATCAGAAAATCATGATTCATCAATTGTTGAAAACCATTAGTCGGATTCGCGGTATGTTTCTTTCGCTTGGAATGAAGACTCGCGACTGACAACACATACGCGGATGTGACGTTTACTAGAGATGCAAGAATGACACACTCAAACCTGCTGGTCTCCTTCAACTGTTAGATATATTGAAGCAAATATGGGATGATCTTTCAATGGATTTAATAGAGGGTCTACCTTTGTCCCATGGTTATTATGCCTATTTCATTCCGCTTCGACATTCGTTCACCACTTTGATAGTCAAAAAGGCTTTTGTTGAGTCCGTTGTGAAGCTTCATGGGGTTCCCAAATCTATTGTAAGTGATCACGATAAAGTTTTTCTCAATAACTTTTGAAAATCTCTATTTGAC
Source organism: Erythroxylum pedicellare (assembly GCA_027563575.1). Classification (NCBI taxonomy): domain Eukaryota; kingdom Viridiplantae; phylum Streptophyta; class Magnoliopsida; order Malpighiales; family Erythroxylaceae; genus Erythroxylum; species Erythroxylum pedicellare. The sequence goes on along the minus strand of JAOQMP010068491.1, from coordinate 1,078 downwards.
TTGCAGGGTACCACGTTACGAATGAGTTCTAGCTACCACCTACAAACTAATGGACAGATGGAAGTTGTCAATAGAGTCTTAGAACAATATCTTCGTTGTTTCATTCACAACCGTCCTACTAAATGGAATGATTGGCTTGTATGGGCCGAATGTAGCTATAATACGAGCGTTCATTCTTCCACGGGTATCACTCCCTTTCAAGCATTATATGTTAAGCCACCCCTTAATCTGTTATCATATGTTCCTGGTACCTCTCAAGTCTATTTGGTGGACCAACCATTCCAAACCAGAGATGATATTCTTATGTTCCTGTGGAACAACTTATCTGAAGCACAAAATCAAATGCGAACTCAAGCGAACCAACATCGAAGAGAAATTGAATTCGTGGTTGGAGACCTCGTTTACATACGTTTGCAACCTTACCGGCAGCAGTCCGTTGTTTTTCATAAGTCACTCAAACTGTCTCCCATTTCTACGGTCTGTACAAAATCTTGGCCCGTGAGGGACCTATTGCTTATTGTTTAGAACTGCCAGTTGGTTCCTTAATTCATAATGTCTTTCATGTGAGCCAACTTAAAAAATGTGTGGGTGCTACTGTTGCAATTCTACCTTCTCTGCCTCCAATTGCAGATGATTTGAATATTCTTCCACAGCCAGAGGCCATATTGGATCGAAGGGTCACGCAAAAGGGACATTATCGTCCTAAAGAAGAAGTTCTTGTCAAATGGTTAGGTGTCCATGCTGAAGATGCCACATGGGAGAATAAATGGCATTTTTTTGGCACATGCCGTGATTTCCATCCTTAAGGACAAGGCTAATTTTTTTAGGAGGGAGGAATGATAGGCAGCACAGTCTTCTTTTAGTGGGTGAACTACGTGGTCTCAGAGATTTAGGTGACAAGCAATGTATCTTTTGGAGTTGTTATTGAAGTGGGCTGTTATTTACGTTTATTGTGTTTTTGTTTGTTGTAGTGGTTGTTTGAATAATATAAACAACCAGATTATAGAAGTTAATAATGGTCAGAGTTTTCCTATGCTTTTGGGATTTCGTGACTTTTTCTTCGTAAGTTGTTAAAGTT
>JAOQMP010068461.1:0-23074 GCA_027563575.1 Erythroxylum pedicellare | reverse complement strand
ATGGTTTTCAATTGATCACGAAATGAATATTTATGTTGAGTTTTATGCAAATGATATTTTACAAGTGAATATTAATAATATAAGTGCATGCTTTAGCAATATATAAGTTTTAATTTTAAAGTAAAAATTTGTATGATTAGGAGTTACATTGAAATAATTCTATGAATCCACCCATATTTAATTTAGAAAATAAGATGAGTCTCAAATGTAAGAGTTACTTTTGCCTATGGTACACTGCTAGGCTTTATACATGTTATTATACAAGTATATTTATAGTGGTTCACGTATTATAGGTAAGTGATGAAAAACCAACTCTGTAAATAGTGATTATTGAATCACGGGTAAGCGATGTAGAACTAGCTCCATGACTTGTTACGGGTAAGCGATATAGAACTAGCTTAGCAACGACCGATTTATAGCGGTTAACTTATTGTGGGTAAGCGATGTAGAACCATCTCTGTAATTAGTGGTTAACCAATTGCGGATAAGCGATGCAGAATCAGCTCTGTGACTTTAGGCCTAATGTACCATATGGTAAAGAAACTAGTGGTGGGCTATGTTCAGTAATAAAATTCTTGTAATAATAATACAGCCACTATTTATTTTTAAAAGTAATTTGAGAGGTAACATATAGTACCAATTTTAATGGTTGACTTATTTTCAGTATAAACTTTTTTGGAAAACTTATTGCCACCACCATTTATTATTTAAAGGAAAAAGGAAAAAAGAAAATGGAAACTTATATATTATAAGTTTAATGTCGAAAAGCATTTCGGAATAGTATTTTAGAAAAATTGAAATTATGTTTTACAAAATGTTATATTATTACCGGATTTGATGCATGAATAAATTGTTATGGCAAATGCTTTACCATGAACTTTATAATTGTATGAAATATTGCAGTTATATTGTTATGAAAAGTTGTATTTTCTTATAAATTGATTACACCCACTGAGCTTGTTTAGCTCACCCTTATTTTTATGCTTTTAAAAAAACCATGACAGGTATGCATGCACGTGTTGTAGTAATTGAGACTCTATCACAGGATTAGTTGTATTATCGGGTGTTGTTGTGCTTGTGATATTTACATTTGTGTAAAGAATGGACATTTATAAAGGCATTTAAATGAAATGCATGAATATGTTTTAGCTTTTTAAAGTTTATTGTAGTGATTGTTGAGAATTATATGTTTGGGGTTGCTTGTAAGTGGATTTGAAGTCCAAAATTTGTAGTTGAGAAATTGGTGTGCATATAGAAGTGTTTTGAAATTTGACAGGGTTTTTGAAAATTTTGAGAATGTCAAAATGTAATCGTTATACTGTCAAAATTTTCAATAAAATGATATAAAAAAATTTCCACTATTTTCTGCACTTTTAATTATTAAAGTATAAAAGGTTTTAAATAGTTAAGCGGTTTGATCTTGTAGGAACCCTTCAATCTAGTCATATATCAATTAGAGGGTTACTTTGGGCTCATCGGGAGGGCTCCACTCAGATTCTGGAAGGAGAACTCCAAAACAGATCCTTTCACTTCTATCTTAGAAAACTAATTTGGCTTCATGCTAGGAAGGTCCACAATAGAAAAGTTTAAGCATACTTTTTAAAAGTTTAAACATCATTCTTTACATTACTTGTTAAATTATCTTAAACAAAATATCTTATACATACTAAATTACTAATCAATAATTTTTTTTAGCTTCCTTCTTTAGATATACTTCATTAAAGTTTATCACTCCTTAAAACATTATTAAATTATCCTAAATAAAATTTTTATCTATACTAACTTACTAATTAATAACATTTTTAGTCCCCTTCTTTCAATTTACTTTTTTTAAGTTTAAATATTATTACTTAAAATACTCTTAATTTTTTTTAAAATTATTTTAAAATTTTGATTAATAAATAGTAATATTCTTAACGTTTCAAAATAATTACAAATTATAACTTCTTCTTTCTTTAAAATTTTACTATTTTAAATATGATGTAAAATATAACACATTAAAATTTAATTAGTTAGAAAAAGTAAAACTCATTCACTATTCTTGAGAACCAACATCTAATATTAAAACTAGCCTCACTTCTCTGTCTATGAGACTCTGACACACTCAAAGACAAAAGCACTAGAAAAAAGGTAAAGAAATGTCCTATCCCATAAATATACCTTATTTCCTTTCACGACTCTCTTAAAGTCTCAAGCTATCAATTCCCATTTAAAGTATTCAAGAAAAATAAAAACCGACAGATGAATTTGGATCTTTCGTGTTTCCTTTGCTCTCTATACAAAAGGCGACTCTTCATCTAGATTTCTCTTCTCTTTTTGGTGTTTCATTTACTCCTTGTCTTTGTACTCTCTAGGTTTTGCAATTTTTCTTTATATGTTGTGAAGGTTACTTGTTATATCCATCTGTGATTCTTTACGTTAGGAATGATTTTAACTTGCTTTGGTGATTGAACTATAGTGGGTATGTAATTTATTTGTGATTATTCTTAGATATTACTCAATTGTTCTAATGCTTTGTTTCCTTATTTGGTTTCATGATTCTTTAATTCTTCTTTAATGTTTGCTTACTGGACTAGTAGAGGGATCACTAGTTCTCCACTTACTTCTTGAAACAAATCAAAAAATGGCCAATTAGAAGAATCTAGCTCAAGCTTCAGGAGGAAGACCACTTGTACCTGTCAGTAACCCATCTTGAAGAAGAAGAAGAATGCGTATTTACGATTCTTCTCAATTTAGAGAAAATAGGTCAATTTATTATTTAACCAATCGGTTTTCATTCATAACAGTTAAAATACAAAACTAAACCAAAAATCATGTTGGTGAAGCTTAATCCGATCAAATTGACCATTCTAGTTTGGTTTTAAAATTATTAGATACAGAGAATTTTTTATAGATATTAGGCTACACTAAGGTTTCTCTTTGAGTCCCTTTCTGTTTATAGTAGTAATTGACGAGCTTACTAAGAACATCCAAGGGGATATGCCTTAGTGCATGTATTTGCTTACGACATTGTTTTAGTGGATGAGACAAAATAAGGGGTCAAAGCCAAGCTTGAACTTTAAAGGGATACGTTAGAGTCAAAGGGTTTTATATTGATTAGGATTAAGAGCGAGTACGTGGAATGTAACTTTTTAGGACAAAAGGTGGATTCAGATGTGGAGGTAAAGATTGGATTAGAAATTATACTACAAAAGGTGTGTTTTAAATATTTAGGATCTATCATCCTGAGCAATGGAGAAATTAATGAAGGCATAGTCCATTAGATCAAATCAGGGTGGCTTAAATGGAGAAGTACTTTAGGAGTTTTGTATGACAAGAAGATACCACTCAAGCTTAAAGTCAAATTCTATCATTTAGCGATTAAGCCAATCGTGCTCTATGGAGTGGAGTGTTAACCCATTAAACAAGCTTATAGTCATCAACTAATGGTGCTGAAGATGAGGATGCTTCGTTGGATGTGCAACTTTACTAAAAGGGATAAAGTCAGGAATGTAATGGTGAGGGACAAATTGAAGGTTGTTAATATTATGGACAAATTAAGAGCGAGGGACAAATTGAAGGTTGTTAATATTATGGACAAATTAAGAGCAAGGGACAAATTGAAGGTTGTTAATATTATGGACAAATTAAGAGCATCTATCAATTTTCTTTATCATTCTAAGCCATTAATATGTGTTTTATCTAGCGTCCTTTAAGCCTCCTATGAACCTCTTACGAACCACTCTGGACCTCCTTTTTTTCTCTCTCTCTTTGTTTTCTTATTTATAACTCAAAAATTAGGGTTTCATGAGTTGACACAGCCACCCACACAGCCATGTGCATGATCATTTCCCTTAATCTCACTTCAATTGTTTAAAAATTATGAAGAAACATGATCTTATAAAGATACACGACCATATCCACCTCTTTATGTCCATATCTTTTAAGGACAACTTTTATCTTTCACTTTTTTACCTCGATTCCATTTGAGTTAGGCTCATTTTGACAGATGAAGGCAATTAAGACCTAAAAAATAAGATTAAATAAAGTACTAAAAACCGTATAAGAATTCTCAAGTAAATAAACAAAGTGCACAAATATAGGATTAGAAATGTAGTTTATTTGGCATTTATCAGTTCCTTAATTTAGTTAATAAGTTCTTGAAGCATCTGATTGCCAAACTTCTCTTTATCTTAAAATATTCTATGTTACTTTTCCATCTAAGTAGCATAAATGGTACTTCTAGATATTATTTCGTAGATCAAGATATCTTCCTTATGAACATTTTATTATTGCTTATCCATTCTATAATATTAATCCATTCATCCCTGATGACAATAAGTTTACAGAGCTTCTAAACCATAGACTATATACCAGAGTAAAATTGCATTAAAGGAATATATGGTTTAGTGTTCCAAATTCTTGTTTGCATAACTTGAAGCATTATAGGTTAATATTTCCTTATATTCTATCTAATTTTAATAGTCTCTTCCTCACTACTAGCTATAGAATAAAGGAGACCTTCGGAGTTCTTATTTAAACCAATTCATTCTTTATGCTTAGTTTTTAAAACTCTCCTTGCAAGATTTGTTAGAAAATATGGCAATTGGTGTTTTAGATAGATTAAAGTCTCTTCTCTTTTTTCATTTAGACTAACTTTATAGATATTGGCTATGATAATAAACAAAGTATCAATTTTGCGTGCAACTAACTACCTTCTATCACTTCCTTGACCTTTGCATTCTCAGGTAAGTAGTTGCATAAGTTAGACATCTTATTGACTTGTGATGCGTGTCGAATGCACCAAAAAATGAAACCTAACTTTGCACACTAAGATTTATAGTAGTGTGGACTAAGGATCATGTCCACAGGGAATGTATGTGTAGCTTTTGTAAAGAAAAGAATTGATCTTTAGGAAATAAAAGGGGTTTTAGTTTGAATCAATAAACAAAAATTGAATCAATGAAAGCAAATCAAATCAAACATTTGAAGATTGATAAACTTAATGAATTTGTTTAGAATCTGGTTCTCGGTTCAATCTCAGCCTACAAATAAATAAACGTACTTCATTGTTTTCTTGTTTTGATACACCTCTTAGAAACTATTAATGGTAGGTTAACATTAAGCTTCATTAACCTCGGTTTTTCCCTAGATCTTGTTTAATCAAAATAAGCTCTTTAAACAACCTAGAAAAACTCTCTAGATTTAGTGGGACATTCATAATATGAGCTAGGAAAACAAACTAATCTAGGCAACAACCACACAAGCTTGGTTATTTAACCTGTATTATGTTGTCCCTAATGGTTCAACACCATCAGTTTACCATAAATGAATTGAAAACATCACAATTACGTATTGTATTAAAGATTCTAGCAAAAGGTTTATATAAAAACAACCCAATGAAAGCATTCAGATCATTCTTACATAAATACCCAAATCAATGGGCAATGAATAACATAAACAATCTCCATAGAGAGAATGTCAACAGTATACAATGATGAAATGTTCAAATGTGATATTTAGCTTCGATTCCCCCTAAGAACTGGAAGGAAGAAGACTAGCCCTATATAGATCTACCAAAAGTGACTGTTCTGCCTCATTAGCTTCTGACTGTCCTTTCGCATAACAACATAATCAAATTCATAAACCAAAACACCTCCTCAATTTCTATATTTCTAAAGAATACATAATCATAAAAGAGGAATAACTTTCATAACCATGGCAAGAACTAAACATTAAATGCCTTTACTTATGATTAATCCGCAATTATTCCTTTCAGAAACTAAGCAATCCAAGGTTAGACTTTGAAAAAATGTGTTTAAGAATAAGATGGATCTATAGGTACACTCAAACACCATTCACACTCAAGACATTCAACGACTTTGCATATCATTTCATTTCTCCACTACTAGGAACCACATGCATAATTATGAATCAAAGGACTTTTAAGGTTGTAATGTAGGCAAAGGTTAAGGTGACATGTATTTGGATAGTGTAGTATAAAATCCATCGAAGTTAGTGAAGCAAGAAAAACACTTAATATACTATCTAGTGCAAAAATTAATATTCACTTAAAATTGGGTACCCATAAGCTATGATGAATGCAAAAACTATGTTTCATAACTTATATTCAAGCTTTTACACCCTAAACCATATTAAGCATAAGGCATTAGAAGGAATCACTCATACAATTGATGATAAACAATGCATTATAACTATAAGGAGTGAACCTTCAAAACAACATCTCCCTCATATACATCATAATCAAGTAACCCTTTCCATACAATTTTAAGGGGAAAGACTAATCATGAATAACTTTGTAAAAAAAAGAATTTCCTCATTAACAATTTTGTTGAGAAACATTTTCTGTTTTTTGTTTTCTTTTTTCTCTTTTGGTTTTTTCTTTTAATAAAAATTGAACGAAGCTACATCAACGATGGAATTCATTGATAAGATATAAAATGACATTCCATAAATTATAACCAACCTATATATATGCACACCCCCACTAGTTTTAAGGCTTGGGTATGCCATTTGGTTAGGTTATAAGCATGTAATATGGTTAGCATAAAAAGAAAAGGAAAATAAAGCTCAAGGGGCTTATCAAAAGGAAAAATCGTATTGATAGGTAGGCTATTTGCCTAATGTAGCTTGTAAAACAAAGAATGTATATATCATTTTCATATTATTGCACGTGATAAAGATGTGGTCTTAAATAGAAAATCAAATCAAAGTTAGGATGTACATATCATGAAGGTCACACATGAATAGAAGAAAATGAGACTGACATGGATGTGTTAGTCTATGAAGGCTTAAACTCTCACTAGCTTGTGTCTACCCACTAGTCACTATTCTTATAAAGATAATGTATATTGACCAATCACAAAGTAAATGTACATTTCCAAGTTACCATGAATTTTCTAATTGACTCTACTTTTTAAGTATGACTATATAGTCCTAAAGTAATAGAAAAAGAGAAATTGTTTGTTTGTTTTTTTTTTAATTTTTAAAAACACCTAAGAAGAAAACACATAAGCAACAAATAAGCTTTAAAAAGTGCATGAAAACTAAGATCCCCACCCCCATATTTAAAACTTATTTTGTCTTCAGTGTAACATCAAATATAAGAAATGAAGCATTTAACAAAAATAACAATTATAAGAATGTAAATGGAAAGGATCAAACTTCCTTTAGATTGCCTCTCAAGCTGTGCCCTTTTTTTTTATGTCGTTGACTCGACTCCATTTTGCCCTTATCAAGTGAAGCCATTTGCATCTTTAGGCATAGCCACTTTTACATTCTCCATCTGGAAGCCATCATAGTATGGCTTTAGGTGACGACCATTGACTTTAAGTGGTATTTCTATTTTAAAACTCCATATCTCTATGGCACCAAAAGGAAATACATAGCATACCATAAATGAACCAACCTTACAGGAGAGTAACTTAACGATGAATAATTTGAGACTGGAGTGATAAAGAAACACTTTTTGACCAACAACAAAGCTTTTCCTCAAGATCATCTTATCATGAAGAGCCTGGGTCTTGTCCTCATAGATCATTGAATTTTGATAGGAGTCATTTTGCATCTCCTCAAACTCTCCTAATTGCAATTTTTTATGCACTCCTGCATCATCAATATTCATATTGCATCACTTTGTGGCCTAATACACCTTATGTTACAGCTCTATCGGAATATGAAACGGTTTCCCAAACAACAGTCTATATGGATACATCTTTATTAGTATCTTATAAGTCATCCTATAAGCCCATCATGCTTCTTCTAGCCTTACACTTCAACCCTTTCTATTAGGCTAAACTATTTTCTCTAAGATTAATTTAATTTATCGATTGGACACTTTAGCTTGGCCATTGATCTAGGGATGATAGGAGGTGGAAAACTTTAGCATCATATGATATTTCTTGAACATCGTTTCCATCACCCTATTTCATAAATGGGTTCCCCTGTCACTTATGATTACCTTTGGCATCCTGGACCTAGAAAGGATGTTAGATTGGAAAAAAGTTGCAATAACTTTAGCATCATTAGTTTTTATGACTTTAGCTTCCACCCACTTGGAAATATAATAAACTGAAAGTAATATATAATTAAAACCAAAAGATGAAGGAAAATGTCTCATAAAATCAATACCTCAATCATACAAAATTTTGCAAAAAAGAATGGGAATTTGTGGCATTTGATTTTTACAGGACAAGTTACCTGACCATTGGTACCTATCACACGACTTGCAAAAGATACTTGTAATAGAAACAACTCTCTAAAACTTTATGGCAGTCTTTTTGACTCTAAAATGTCCTCCATAAGCATACGAATGACAGAATGGTAAGATAAAAAGATGTCTCCCTCTCAGGCACACACCTTCTTATGACTTGATCCACACAGTGCCTCATCTGAAGCATAGTACTTTGCCTTATTCTTCAGTTCATCCCTTTGAGCCTTTAACAAACCAATAGGTAATTTATTAGTAACTAAAAAGTTCACAATATTGGCATACATCGAAGTGTCAAATCGTTAGAAAATAATTGTTCGTCTAGAAATGTTTCACTCAGAGGGATATCATTTTCCTTTCTAATCAAGCAAATAAGGAAATCAATAACCACATTTTCTACCCACTTGTTATCTCTTATATCTAAGTTGAACTCTTGAACGAGGAGAATCTAGCTAATTAACCTCGACTTTACTTCTTTCTTCGTGAGCAAGTAAATTAAAGTTGCATAATTAGAATAAACCATAACTTTAGCACCTAGCAAATATAACCGAAATTTAACTGAAATAAAAATGCATGACTTTCTAATTTAGTCAAATATGAATTAACTATAAGTGAATGATGTAGTTGTAGCTAGTATCAGCAAATATGGGTCGATCCCATGAAGACGATGAATACTATTAATTAATGATATATGCTTAATTGATGATACATTTAATCCATGAAACGTAACGATTGATGCTTAAAACGCTCACTTTAGTTCATACTTGATTTTAGGTATAATTTAGAAGTGAAGGAGCTAAAGTGAGTCGAAAGTGCTATATTTGAGCCATTTTCTGAAGATTCACACTCATTTGTCTCATGGAATAAGAAGAAGAAGGATTATGGTAAGAATAAGATAAGAACATGAAAAGAACATAAGAATATATGATGTAAAATGGCTCATAGCCATGCATGAATTTGTCATGGCCGTGAGAGATGTGTCACGCCCATACAAGGTGGCTCATAGCTGTGAACACCAAGTCACACTTGGGAGAAATGTCCAATTGTTTTGAAACCCTACATTTTAGTGTAAAAATAACATTTTATGATGACAGATGTTATGTTTTCACGTGGAAAAGTTTGAAGAAACCAGATAGAGAGGTTTCTAGATAATGAAGAGGGAAAAGCCTCTCATCCTTTGAAGAAACATGGAGAGCTAGACATTCTGACACTCATTTAGAGGTGAGATCGACGTCGACAACCAGTTGAACATTTCTTCCATTATTTTTTTTTGGTTCTTTCTCTCTTTAGGACTTGTTTAGGTTATCCTTTGTTTAATTGATTTGGGTATTCATATATGGATAATGGTATTCGTGTTATCGTTCGATTGTTTGTGTATAAACTTATAGCTAGAATTTTAATATAATTCGTAATTGTTATATTTAAGATTCATTTATAGCAACTAATGGTTCATAATCATTAAGGATAACTTAACTTCGGTTAAATGATTCGAGTATATGTGGTTATTGCCTTGACTAATCAATTTCCTAATTTGTTATACAGCTTCCCAATTAAATCTAGAGGTCATATCCTAGGTTATTCAGTATAACGTCTTTTAATTAAACATGATTTAAGGGAAAACTTGGGTTAACAAACCTTATCATTAACCTACAATTAATGGTTGCTAAGAGAGGTTTGATAACAACAAATCAATGAAATATGTGTAATTGGGTGTAGGCTAAAATTGAACCAAAAAATCGAGCCCTTAACAATTTCATCATTTTTGAATGTTTTCTTTAATTTGTTTTCATTAGTTTAGTTTTATTTTATTTTCTTATTTGAAAACAAAAAAACCCCTAAACCTAAACACTAATTCTTTTCATTTCAAAAGTTGTATACACACTCTCTGGAGGATCAACTGATCACTGTTATAGTTGTAGGTCTAGTTATTTTGAGTAGTGTTATAATGCATTACGTCATTTACCATTATCCTATTATCTTGTATATGAATTGTTTGTGATTTTTAATTAAAAGAAAACAAAACCTAAAGCAAGTAAAATAAAATAAGTAGCAACAAAGAAAAAAGAAATAAGGAAGCACTTAGAAATTTATTGATATTGAAATTTAATGTCTAGGTGTCGAATCCCGCTAAAAACCTAACAAATTACTCTCTTAATATGAAATTATTTTATTAATTTATTAGACCATGGAGATTCCTATGGTTTGCTAATAGCTGACCTTGAGTCTATTAACAACTAATCCTAAGATTTTCAACCACATTACTCATGTTAAAGTTTATATCATTACTTTATAAATTTATGAATCCCTCTATTAGGTTTAACCCTAACCCGAAAGATTTATGTTATCCTATCACTAGGGTTACGATCAACTCCTTCCAATTATGGTAGATCTATTCACAAATAAGTTTTCTCAATCTCTATGTATGAAATCAGGTTATGATATAATATTATAGATCTATTAGAACATAAATAAAACACATAATATGTTCACAATATACCAATCAAACCAATTGCATTAAAAAAAGAATCAAAACATTGTTAAAGTATAAATATAAAGTTCATCTAACCTAAACACTAACAAGACGTTTAGCTACATATGATAAAACACGAAAGAAAACATTAAATGAAAGAAAAATGAATTGAAAACAATGGGTTATAATTCTAAATCTCTTTGATTATCTTCTATTGAATATTCTTGCAAGGTGGACGTTTGATCTTGTATTTTTATGGATCTTTCAATGCTTTCTTCATGTTTTCCACTTCTCTGGATCAAAATAGAATGATCTCCACGTCTGGAATCTCCTCCTTAAGTTTAATCCCTCTGATAAGCCTTCAAAAATGTCTTTTTATAGTGAGATTTAGGCATTTGGGAGATGCATGGGTTGATGCATTGTCGTGCCTCAAATCGTGCATAACAAAATCTCCAGAATTCACAAATTTGCATGGCTTGAGAGAAGTGTATGGATTGTTGGACAGTTATGCATCCCTTCTGTGCTTTGAATCTTTGCTTTATGTTGTGTTGTCATCTTAATTCTTCTCCTTTAAGTCCTTGAAGGCAATTATAACTTATAAACACACTTAGAGCCATTTAAGTACCAAATATACAATAAAAGTATAAAATATTAAGCAAAATACATCAAATATGGGTGTAACAATATAGTCAAATATGTATCTATCAAACATCCCCATACTTATGCTTTTGCTTGTCCTCAAGCAAATAATAATCAAATTATAAATCTTACACATCAATCCCTCATCAATCTCGATTTTTTCTTTCATATTATACATCATCATATCCTGTTGAATCAAATTAACATACAAGTATAATCAAGTTATCCTAAAATTAACTTCTCTAAGTAACATTAATAGTAATCACATTATAATCTCATTGAAGTCAAAAGCATTAATCTTTACACCCTTACTAAGATGTCACTCAATGCATTCAAATGTTTCGGGTGAAAGTGTCTAAAACCTTAATTAATGCATAGTAAAATTCTTATCATAGGCTTGCAATAAAATCACATCTCCATCATTTATGTATAAACTAGAAACAAAAATCCGAACATTTTTAGACCGGTTGTACGGTATGATTAGGATATTAAAAAGGGCTAAATTAAAGGAAATTTACTATACAATATGTTTCAAGACTTATTTACAAATGCACATAGGATGTTTCATTGTAAGTCTATTAGTACCATAAACTTATTCACAATTTTTTCTTTTTTCCTTTTTCCTTATATATATATATATATAAACCAAACTGAACATTCAGTACCACAATTAAAGAAATATTAGACCTTTCAAGAATTTCAAGTCTCAATAAGTAAATAATGTAAATAACCTTCAAGGTTCAAGACAATAAAAAGGTCTTTAAAGAAAAATAGGATAAAGGTTAATATGTGGGTTTAGTCAATGAAAAAGGCTAAGGCTCAACTTGGTTATTCCTAAAAGTAAATTTAAGAGTGTGGTAATTTTCAAAGAAATAGGCTTAAACAAGCTATTGAATTTAAGTGCCTTCATCATGTCAATGCTTATAATTTAACAAATATAGTCTCAATATACATAATAAAAATTAGAAATGTTCTACTACATATGATATCACACATGAAAGAATAACAAGAGCTTAAAACTTTTGAAAATTTTGCTCTTAAGCTCAAAAGCTAACGAAAAAGATGGGTCATATCTGTGTAACGAATATGCAATATCGTTAAACTTGAATATTTCAACGATCACTAAAAATATGACTTATAAAAGTAATTTTATTTTAACTCTTCTCCTTTTAAATATCTAGTCAATCAATATTCAACAACGAAACACATTATTTATGGATAGTTTTCAACTAATTCAAGATATCAATTCAAAAAATGTAATAATCAAGATTGTAAAAAGCTTAAAGAATTTGTTAAAGATTCATTAAACCCTTCCACACACTTAAAGTTGTACATTGTCCCCAATGTACACAATATATATGTATATATAATAAGGGAAAAGTTTAGAGGTACTTTCTTGAATATAGCAATTTTCTAATTTCTGATCCATCTAATAGTAACTAAATCCCGAAAAAACATAAACCAAAAAGGGATAAAAAGATAAAGGAAGAAAAAATAAAAACAACAAAAATAAGAAAGAAAATAACTAAAAATATGAAAAGAAAATAACATAAAATAAAATCTATCCTAATTCATAGGTTGCCTCTCATGCAGCTCTTGTTTAACGTTTATAGCTCAATGTACCCTGTATGATTACCATCATCTTGGGTCTATGATCAGTGGGTTGCTTTCTCCCTTTTCTCCACAAAGTAGTTTTGTAGCCTATAAGTAAGCCACCTATTGTAGGATAGTCATCAAAACATAATTTATACAATTAATCAACCCAATCACATGCATTAATGCCTTTTTTTATGACAAAATTTTAATAAAATAAGGGATAACAAAATATCCTGAATCATCTACTAACTCTAACAGTTGTCTTTGAAGAAATGGGAACCTTTTGTACTTAAGATTACTACCAACACCTCATTAATAATTTCCTTACTTAGTTCCTCCACTAGTTCTTTCTTAACCACCTCTGTCCACTCTTCTTATTCATAGATTAAGGTTTTTGGCTTATCTTCTTTAATTACTTTCTAGCACTTCTCTACTTCCTCTTTTTGGATGGATACTTCTTCTTCTTTCAAAAACTCTTCTTAGAATGTCACTCCATTCATGAAGCTAACCCTAGTCTTTTATTCACTCTTAAATTCACATTGGTTAGCTTTCATTTCAACAAGGAGTTCCATTAATTTATATTCAATACTTGCTTCCTCTTCCTCTTCCTCTTCTTCTTCTAAGAGCTTAATTTCACTACTAAAGGTGATGGCCATTCTATATTTTTCAGCATCAGTTAGCGTAAAATTGGGTAAACTCCCTTGCATCTCATCAAATAGTTCCTCCACTAATTGGTCCATATGATTCACCAAATTTTATATACGAGCTTTTGTTTCTTGATGCTTCATGATTGATTCTTGAATGAAATCAATAACCATCATATCTTTCGGAGTTGGCTCATTAACTAGAGGTACTTGGTGCTATAAATCTTCAGCTAGAGTGTAATCTTCCCATCTATAGTTGTAAGAGTTGCTCCATACTGAATTATAGTTATTCTCGTATAATACACCTTGAGGTTTATTATATGTGTTTGGTTGCTCCTACATATAGGTTGCTGCTTGACATTTAGGATTCTATTAAGTACTCCCATAAATATCACAATACGACATAGACATCGATTGAGACTTCGAAAACATGTGTTAAAACTCTCTCTCCCATATGGTGATGTCATGGATAAGAAAGATATATTCTGGCTCCCGCAAAAGTGTTGTCTGCTCCATCCTTCTATTATGAGTTGTGGCTATGATAATAAATTGTAAATCCTACATAAACCATAAACTTAAAATCAAGTAGAGAAATTCAAAATATAATTAAATGACTAAGCCATAAATACAATACAATATAATAATAACATAAAATAAAATACAAAAAATAATAACTAGAGTGATAGCACTTAGGTGTTCCTAATATCAAAGTCCCTAGAAATGACATTAAAAACTTGATTTAATATTTCTAAGTTAGTCAATTATAAATTAATCGCAAGTGCATGACATAGTTGTAGTTAGTAACGACAAGTATGGGTCAATCTCACAAAGACAATGAATACTACTAATTATGAAATGCTTGTGATTTTTAATTAAAAGAAAATAAAGCCTAAAGAAAGTGAAATAAAATAGGTAGCACTAAAGAACAGAGAAATAAGGAAGCACTTAGAAATTTATCGATATTGAAAATTAATGTCTAGGCTTCGAGTCCCCTAAACCCTTAATAGATTGATCTCTTATTATACAATTGTTTTATTGATCTATTAGACTGTGGAGATTCCTATGTTATGCTAATAGCTGACCCTGAGTCTATTAATAACTAATCCTAAGATTTTGAACTGAATTACCCAAGTTAAAGTTTAAAGGATTCCTTTACCGATTTGTGAATCCCTATATTAGATTTGACCCTAATCTAGAAGATTTAAGTCATCCTATCTTTAGGGTTGCTTTCAACTCCTTCCAATTATGGTAGATCTATTCATAAATAGGATTTCTCAATCTCTATGTATGAAATTAGGTTATTATCTAATATTTCAGATTTATTAGAACATAAATAAAACACGTAATTAGATAATATACCAATCAAATTGATTACATTAATAAAAGAATCAAAACATTGTTAAAGGATAAACGTAGGGTTCATCTAACCTAAACACTAACAAAATGTTTAGTTACATATGACTAAACACGAAATCAAGCATAAATTGAAAGAAAAATGAATTGAAAACAATTAGTTCATAATTTTAAATCTCCTTGATTGTCTTCTGACGAATATTCTTGCAAGGTAGAGGTTTGATCTTGTATTTTAATGAATCTTTCGATGATTTCTTCATGTTTTGTACTTCTATAGATCAAAATTTCCCCTTGAGAATGATGTCCAATTCTGAAATTGCCTCCTTAAGTCTGCTCCCTCTGATAAGCCTTTCAAAACTTTTTTTTATTGTAAAATTTAGGGTTTTAAGAGATACATGTGCTAATGCATGATTGATCATTAAACTATCTATAGCCAAAATCTCTAGAATTCACAAATCTTGACGACCTGAGAGAAGTGCATGGACTTTTGCACAGTTGTGCATCCCTTCTGTGCTTTGAATCTTCATTTTATGCCTTATTCTCATTTGAATTCTTCTCCTTTAAGTCTGTGGAGGCAATTATAACTTATAAACACGCTTGGAGAAAATTAAGTATCAAACATACAATAAAAGTATAAAGTATGAAGCAAAATACATCAAAAATGTGTGTAAAAATAAATTAAAATATGTATCTATCAAAATATGTCAAAAAAAAGTTCTTTTTCAGTTATAGAATAATTTAGTTGAGCTGGACTCAAAGTCTTCGAAGCATAATAGATGGAATGTGACACTTTGCCCACTTTTTATCCTAGAACCACCCTTATAGCATAATCACTTGTATTACATATGATCTCAAACAGGAGGCTCCTATTTGGAGGTTGAATCACTGATGGGGATGTTAAGAGCTTCTTAAGTTTGTTAAAGGCCTCCTTCTAATTATTGTTGAACTCAAATAAGACATCTTGTTACAACAATTTGCATAGAGGTGAGGCTATCCTCAAGAAATTTTAATAAACCTATGGTAAAAACCTACATGGTCAAGAAACAAATGAACTTCCTACACATTTGAGGGGTAAGGTAAGGAAGAAAGATCAATTTTAGACTTGTCTACTTCTATACCCCTAGTAGATATGACATGCCCTAAAACTGTACCTTGATCTACCATAAAATGATATCTTTCCTAATTAAACTGTACCTTGATCTACCATAAAATGATATCTTTCCTAATTAAGTACAAGGTTAGTTTCAATGAACCTTCCCAAGATAAAAGCAAGATTTTCTAAGAATTCATCAAAAGAAGAACCATAAGCACTAAAGTCATCCATGAATAACTCTATGATTTTCTCAACATACTTAGAGAAAATGCTCAGCATACATCTTTGGAATGTGATGGGTGTATTGCACAATCTAAATGACGTTTTTCATAAGAAAATGTATCGAACGGGCATATAAAGGTGGTCTTTTCTTGATCCTTTGATGCACTTAGGATCTGAAGATAACTTAAAAAGCCATCCAGAAAATACTAATACTTATATCTAGTTAATCTTTCAAGCATTTGATCAACAAAGGGGAGGGGGAAATGGTCTTTATGAGTTACCGTGTTCAATTTTCCATTGTCAATGCATACTTGTCACCCAGTTTACATACGGGTGGGAATCATTTCATCATCCTAATTAGCTACTACTATGATTCCAAACTTCTTTGGAACCATTTGAACTGAACTTACCTAATTACTGTCATAGATGCGATAAATGACCCTAGAATTAGAAGCTTTAACACTTCCTTCTTACTACTTCCATCATTGGAGGTTTCAATCTACATTGTGAATGCCTTATGGACTTAGCATCCTCCTCTAAAAAAACAAGATGCATACATATTGAAGGGCTTATTCCTTGAATATTTGTAATTGTCCATCCAATGGCCTTCTTATTCTCTCTTAAAATTCTAATCAGTTTTTCTTCTTAATCAAAAGTCAACACTACCGAAATAATGGTTGGTAGGGTCTACTTATCTCCTAAATATGCATGCTTTAGGTGTATAGGTAGTGGTTTCAACTCCATATTAGGTACCTCCACATCATAAGATAATAACCTGTGGTAAGATTTAGATAACAGTACAGAAGCCAATTCATACCTTGTGGGAGAGGTATCCAATGACCGTAAGGTAGCCACCATCTCAATCAACTCCTATCCCAACTCAACATCATTAGTGGCTTCTAATTCCAAGTGCTCAGTTAAGGCTGCTTCTAATTGATCCTTCCAATTCAATTTAAACATTTCCTACACTAAAGGATCATTCACATCAATACAGAAAATAGAATGATCATCTTGATGATGTTTCATTGCATAAAAAAGTTAAAATGAATTACTTCCCCATCAAATTCCATTGTGAGGGTGCCCTTACGAACATTTATCTTAGTTTAGGTCATGATAAGAAATGGTCTCCCTAGTAAGATAAGTATTGGGTTATATTAGGTTTCATCATTCATATTAACTACATAGAAATTTGCAGGGAACACTGGCTTATTTACCTACACCAAAACATCTTCAACTATGTCGTCAGAGTAAGTATTAGTACATTTAGGTAATTGTATGATAAGACCTGTTTCTTTTAAAGGGCCTAAATTTAAGGAAACATAAATTTGACCGAGGCATAACATTTGTTGAAGCTCCCAAATCTAATATAGCTCTATTAATCATATGTTACCAATTCTATAGGAAATAATGAACATGCTTAGATCCCAATATTTTAAAGGTATCTTCTTTTTGAAAACCTTAGAAATGTTCTTACCCATCATCACCTTCTAGTTGTCTCTCAAATTTCTTTTATTGGTACATAATTTTTTAAGGAATTTTGCATACCTAGCACTTACTTGATTGCATCTAGCAAAGGCATATTCACTTCTATCTTTCAGAAAGTCTCTAATATCTCTTTAACTTTTCCTCCTTGTTCAATTTTTCTAATCTTCTAGGAAAATTTATAGGATTTAATGGAGAACCATAGGCATGTGAAAGACGAGAAGAGAATACATGGTGTGATCCACCTCAAGGAAGCCTAAGAGATGACTTGCATGGACATGAGCTTGCAAAAGGAGGCTTAGCAGCTGAAATTGGATCAGATTTGAAGTTTGAATGTGGAAGGCAAGGGGCTGAACAAAATTCCCATATCAAAGGCCCAACATTCAAGTCTAATGTTCTTAAAGATCCATTACAAGATGTTAGAGGCCCAATGACAGGAGATAGGGCCAAAGCAATGAAGCAAGCATTGAATTGTTTGATCCAAGACCTTCAAGAGATAGAGCTTATGTTGTTGAGTCAGATTTCTTCTTGTAAAGATCCAAGAGGCATTGTCTTATTCCTTAAAGCCCAACATGAAGTGTCCAAAGGCCTACGTGGAGTCCAATTGGGAGAACTCACTTAAAATACCATGTGACAACTATGTGCCACTTAAAAATAAGGAGAAGGATGTGATCTATAAGGTCCAATTTGTTCAGATCATGTTTTAATTAGTTTCCTTTTTTGTTTTCCTTGAAATAAGGTCATCTAGTCAACAACTTTCTAAGTTTATTTGTTTCCTTTTAGGTTTTGACTTGTTTCCTTTTATTTAGTTTCTTCTTTACGGCATTAAGTTAGGAAGTTTTTCCTATAAATAGTCACCCTCTATATACTCTGAAAGGGGATTTTTCATTCAGAAATAATATTGAGAGCATTCTTGGTTTCTTTGTATTCTTTGAGAATACTTGACTTATCGAAAGAGTGGTCTTCCTTTCTGGTGTCCCCATGTTAGAGTTCTAAGAGACAAGTTCTCTTAGGGTTCTTTCCATTGACCAACATTCTTGCTAGGGCTCTAAGAGACAAGTTTTTTTTAGGGTTCTTTCCATTAAATAACATTCTTCTAACCCCTTTCCTCTTTGTGTTCTATTTCTATCTTTTCAATTTTGTTTCTTGTAATTCTGTATATGTTTGATTCTATCCATTCCCAGGCATAGTTCCATCTTGTTGAAGGTTCTTTAGGACAAGTTCCTATTGGGTCTTGCATCAGGATTAGTCTTAACTATATTAAGGTGTTCAAAGTTACCTTTGGGATTTCCTTCATTTCCTATCTCCTTCTCGATTTCTTCTTCATTAGCTATCATCGGTGAGGTCTTCTTGGGAATCTCGACCTCCTTTTAGCTCTTTAAGGTTATCGTGCTAATGTTCCTTGGATTCACCTCGGGTTAATATGATAACTTTACTCTACTTTGTGATTCTAGGAGGTTGATCTGACCCATTTGGCTTTCCAAATTATAGATGCTTGATTTTACATCTTGCTAAAATTACATTGTGCTAGTAGTAAGAGAGTTAATTAAGTCTTCCAAAGATGTACTTGAATTAGAAGACGAGGCTTGTGGCTTTAGTTAAAATTGTTACGCTCCTTGTGGCCTATTTAGGAAGTGATTCTACTGTCTATTTCCTTCAAAACTCAGGTTGGGATGGTCTCTGCAACCTGGGTTATATGTCTGGGAATACAGGATGTGCTGGTTAGGAAAATTCTCTCCCACAACATTTACAAATTCCATACTTCCCTCTTGTAAAGTTCAACACCTATCAATCAGATGGCTTATATTTGCACATATTCCATACGCTTTACCTTTGCATGTTTGATTGCAATTTGTCTAAAAATTGTTGTCAGCTCATCAAAACGATGTTTGATGGAAGAAATACTTACTTCATTTACATGAAGAACATCGTTGTGAGTACTAAATTGTTGAGTATTTGTAGCCATATGCTCAATTAAAAATAGGAGTCTTTTCGTAAAGTTCCCTACCACTCACTGCATCTACCAAGCTCCTTTTCATAAGTAATGGATAAGGAGTTATTATGATATGTTACAGAGGGGGCAGTTGCAGATAACTTCTTAAAATGTTCCCAATACTTGTAAAGGGACTCTCCATTATGTTGCTTTATGCCATATATTTCTTTCCATATATTGGTTGTTTTTAGTGCTAAATAATAATTCTCCAAAAATAGCCTCTACATCTTAATCCACACGTTCACGCTCCCAGCTGGCAAATTAAATAACCAATCCTTTGCTGTATTTTTCAGTAAGAATGGGAAAGTCCTTAACATGATTTGCTAATTTGTCACCCCTGGAGGTTTCATACTTAGACATATCACATCAAGTTCTTTAAGATACTTGTGTGCATTCTCACTTGTAAGTCCATGAAAGTTAGGTAACAAATAGATTATCCCAGACTTAAGCTCAAAATTGACATGTCAGTAAAATTAGAAAAAGTAATGCATAATAATCTTTGAGTTAAGTCTGGTGTAGCCAACTCCCTTAATGTTCTCATATTACCCCTTGTTGCATTAATTTCATGCTCCTATTGTACTTCTAGAGTTGTTCTCATTTCCCTTCATAACCTTCATAGTGTCCTTTCGATCTCTGGATCAAATTGTAGAGGTTCTCTATAAGGAGATCATAACAAATGTGTAAAGATTAAGAAATTAGTTAAAAAAATGGTTATAAACAATATATATATAAAAGAAGAAATTGATGCGTGTTGAATGTACCAGAAAATAAAACTTAACTCTGCACACTAAGATTTATAGCAGTGGTGAGTAGGGATCATATCCATAAGGAATGTACATGTAGCTTTTGTAATGAAAAGAATTTATGTTTAAGAAGTAAAGGGGGTTTTGGTTTGAAACAATAAAGAAAATATAGTGAAATTGAATCAATAAAAGCTAATCAAATCAAACAGTTGAAGATTGATAAAATTGATGAATGTTTTTATAATTTAGTTCTTAGTTTAATCTCAGCCTATAGATAAATAAACATACTTCATTGTTCTGTTGTTTTCACATCTCTCTTAGAAACTATTAATTGTAGGTTAATAATAAGTTCTGATAACCTCGTTTTTCTTTAGTTCATGTTTAATCCAAAAAAAGCTTTTAAACTAAACTTAGCTCAAACAACCTAGAATAAGCTCTCTAGATTTAATAGGACTGTCACAATATGAACTAGAAAAAAGACTAATCTAGGTAACAACCACATGAGCATGGGTTGTTTAACCTATGTTATGTTATCCCTAATGATTCAATACCATTTGTTTACCACAAACAAATTAAAAACACAACTGTTACGTATTGAATTAAAGATTTTAGAAAAAGGGTTTATATAAAAACAATCCAGTGAAAGCATTCAAATCATTCTTACACAAATATGTAAATTAATAGACAAAGAATAACATAAACAACCTCTATAAAGAGAAGATCAACCATACTCAATAAAGAGATGTTCATATGTGTTCTTCGACTTTGATTTCCCCTACGAATTGACAGGAGGAAGACTAACCCTCCATAAATCTCCCAAGAGTGAGTGTTCTGCCTACTTTCTTATCCCAAAAGGATTCATACCCTCTTTGACCACTCACATGTCCATTTTTATGAAGAACTAGTTTCTAGGAAGATGCAAGGTTGGATGCATGGTTGTTCATCCAACCGTGCATCAAATAACACCACCTTTGTATTTTTATAGGGTCGTGTACAAGTCAAGTTGAAATCTTCATTTTTATTAGATCCCGTTTCTAGAACCCAACTCTTGCTCAGATACTATAAATGTCGGGCACTGTTTTCAGAACCCAACTCTTGCGAAATCATAATCGCTGAGCTTATTCCAATGAAGTTTCCTTAACCATTATCGAATCCTCTTCTTGTTTTGATACCATAACTGTGTTGGACCACAATTTGGAGCCCAACATTCCTTATCATAAGATATGTGCTTGTGCTTGTTACCATGCATGATTATTATCATTTAACCCTCATTGGTCATCCTCGGTTAATCCTCATTTCTAATACCATAGTGTCGGGCCCTACCTTCCAAAACTTTCTTATACTGAAATAAACATTCTATGCTCAACTTCCATCCAGATATTGAGCATCTTAGAGGCTGGTTTAGAAATTCTATTTCTTAAGATCATTTGATAGCTCTATGTCTCTAGTTTATTTAGACATAGGATTCATCTCATTTGGAGGTCGAATAACAAAGTTATGACTGAAAGAATCAAACAAAGGTTTTATCCTTCAACATATTGAACTTATCTCGGGCCAATTCGCATAACTCTCTCTACAAATGTCAAATCAAAGTGTTCTTTGGATTATCAAAAATAGGGCTTCAAGATCTACAACTTTTATGAAGACCTCGAAGACAAATTCAATCATCTGAAGGGTCAAAAATGGACTAGATGATAGGATTAGATGAAACCAATCAAAAAGTAGACGAATTGAAAAACAGACGAAGCGAAGCAGATGAAGCAAAGCAGACGAAACAAAGTAGACAAAACAAAGCAGACGAAATAAAGAAGATGAATTAAAAAGCAGACAAAACAAGGTAGATGAAGCAAAGCAGAAGAAATAAAGCAAATGAATTGAAAAGCAGATGAAACAAGGCAGACGAAGCAAAGCAGACGAAACAGAGCAAACGAATCGAAAAGTAGACAAAATAAAGAAAACGAATCAAAAAGTAGACAAAACAAGGCAGACGAAGCAGAAAGCAAACAAAGTGAAAAGGGAAAACAAAGTAGAAAGCATACGAAATAGAAAGGCAGACGAAGTAGAAAGCGGACGAAACAAAAAGCAGACGAAGCCAAAAAGGGCAAGCGAAGCCAAAGAGCAGACGAAGCAAAAGCAAATGAAGCACAAGACGGACGAAGTGATGAGGGCAGGCGAAACGAGGAACAAACAAAGAAAAAGACAGACGAAACAAAAGTCTTAAGATGAAGCAGGGTCAACTTAAGACAAAGTAAGGTCTTAAGACAATGTGGGGTCAACTTAAGATGAAACAAAGTCAACTTAAGACGATGAAACTCTTACGACGAAACAGAGTCAACTTAAGACGAAGCAAAGTCAACTTAGCGTCTTTACAGAGGATGCATCTTTACAGAAAATGAATCCCTACAGATGTAATGATGTCATCACAGACGATGTAACGTCATGGCAGACGATACGTCTTTATTGACGATGCATCTTTACAGACAATGCATCCCTACAGATGTAATGACGTCATCACAGACGATGTGACATCATCACAAATGATACGTCTTTACAGACGATACATCTTTATCCTCCTAAGCATTTCCCTTTATAAGGACCATAACTCTCGATGTAGAGGTCCAAAAATTTCA
>JAOQMP010068440.1:0-23096 GCA_027563575.1 Erythroxylum pedicellare | reverse complement strand
TTTTCATTTACTGATGTATAAATAAGAAAAATTTATTGAAAAAATTTATTTAGTTTGAGATTTGGGCGGCTGCAAATTAATTAGCGAAAATTTGTGTCAATATTTATATTTAAAAGTTAATGAAATAAATAAATTAATAATAATTTATAATTAAGAATAACATAAACATAACCATAAAAATTAATAAATATAATGGACGGTTGTAACTCATAATTCACAACAGTGCGTGCATAATATAAAGTGAATAAATAATTATTATTATAAGTTACAATAGTGACTAACAATTTATAATTAATAATTATAATAATTATAATTAATATTTAATAATAGTTACACAAATAATAAACTCACAAAATAACAATAAAATTAATAAATAGTCAAACACGAGGAATAAGTCACAAACTTGTATGCATATGATTAGAGTTAAGAAAGAAAGAAAAAATAAATAAATGTTAAGAAATGACGGTTGTGAATAGTCACAACCGGGTTAAAGAATCTGAGCGATCGGATGAAAGAGTCAATGGAATGTTTAAAAGTGAATGAAATAAATAAATAAATAATAATTTATAATTAAGAACAACATAAACATAACAATAAAAATTACACTATAAAAAGACCACAGTTGTGACAATAAAAATTACACTATAAAAAAACCAAGGTTGTGACTTTGCATGCATGTGAATAATTCGTGACTAACAATTAATAATTAATAACTATAATAATTATAATTAATAATATTAAGTAAATATTAAAACGCATGCCTACTACTCTTTAATATATAGAGTTACTGATAACAATTACATAAATACACAAAAAAGATTAAAAAAAACTCACAACATAACAGTAAAAATTAATAAATATAACAGCCTGCATATGTATGGTATAAGAGTTAGAGAAGTAAAGAAAGAGATAAAAAAAGAAATAAAAGTTAAAAAGTGACCCTTGTGAGTAATAAGTCACAGGCTTGATGATGAGTAAATAAATTTGTTCATTGATGATATAAGAAACTTTTAATCAACTAAAATTTAATTATATTTAATTTAAACTATAAAAAATAAATGTGCAAAAAATTAATAAGTTCTTTATATAATTAGTAAATAAACTTTTGTAATTAATTGTGCAATTATTTTAAATTAAAATATAAATTAATTAATTATCCTATAAAGTAAAGTTAAATTAATCAAATAATTAATTATTTAGTAATTAATGGGCATTATTATTATTAATACTAATCACTAAATATGTACATACTATATTATAATTAACCAATCAATTAATTATCATTTAATTAATGAATTAAATAATTACTGTTAATTAATTGGTATTATTATTATTATTGTTATTATTTAATTGTCAAGTTATAATTTTTGTTATGAATCATTAAATAAATTTTGTAAAGTATTATTTCGTAATTAATGGGCATTATTATTATTATTATTAACAGTCGTGCATATGTACATATATACATAATATATTATAATTAATCAGTATATAAATTTGTTTATTAATGATATAAGAAACTTATAATCAACTAAATTTTTTTAATGATATTTAATTTTAATATATATATGTATCACAGGTGATATGTCTTTGTTTTTTAAATAATAATAGGACCAGAAGTTATGATTTTGAATAATAACTCACAATTGTGACGATAAAATAAGAGTCGTCGAATTTAAGAAGTAATAGTTGTGAATAATAACTACGAAAACTTAAAAAAAAAAGACAGGAATCACCGGATCATTTAGAGGGTAAGATGGAATTTCGCGTTTGTCCATCCGTACGTCTTTAGTATTATATACTTAATAACTTAACCTAGTTAGGGCTACTGCCTGGTGTAATTGATGTGTTATTTATATGTTTTCTGTGCCTCGTAAATTGATGTGTTATTTATATGTTTTCTGTGCCTCGTAAACTTTTACAAGGTCAGACTATGACCTGTTCTTACGAAAGTCTCCTGTTTGAAATTGTCCTATGTGATTTCTATGCTTGTCCTCTTCTTCTGTGGTGTTCCCATCTGCAAACGTTTAATTTTGTCGAATTCAGGAAGGGGATCCCTCAGTTCCTGCTGAAACAGGAGTTATTGCGTAAGTTGACTTCTTATCTATTTGTTTTATCGTTTTTCTTTAAATTTCAGTGCATGTCATCCAATGATCATTACTTATAATGTGTAGTTTCACGTCCACTCCAGATAAACTATCAAATAAGTACCATTTGGGTCCTGCCCATTGGATATTCGGAGTATCCTATTCGACCTTCAATCATTGTTAGTTTCCATTCTCATTAATCCATTTCACGATGCATCATGTATTTATATAATGTTTTTGTAACTAATCATAGCAAACATGAAAATAGATTATGGTGATTTTTGTAACTAATCGTGCTAAACATGAAAAATAGATTGTAGTCTTCTAATCGTGACGACATGGTGAGGGATAAGCTGAATGCACTTCTCCAACATTCCCCCTCGAGCTTAATGGTCTGGGAAGAACCTGAAGTTTGGAACGAAAATAAGAGAAAGCAGAACTTGAGATTGGTTTAGTAAGTACATCAACAATTTGTTGTTGATCAGAAATATGCTTCACAAGCAACTGGTTCTGCATAACTTTGTCATTACCAAAATGAACATGTAGTTCAGTATGGTTGGTACGAGAGTGAAATACAAGATTTTGTGCCAACTTAGTGGCACTTTCATTGTCACACTAGATGATGGGAATACCAGAGTAATTGAACTTAAGTTCTTGAAATAAGGATTGAATGTAGGTGAGCTCAGAGCAAGCAAATGAGAGAGCTCTACATTCACTCTCGACAGTTGACTTAGCTACAATGTGTTGCTTCCGAGAGGACTAGGAAATGAGATTAGGAGCAAGGCAGATACAATAAGCACCAATAGACTTTCTGTCATCTAAATCACATGCCGAATCAGCATTAGAGAATCCATGTAAACGAAAGTCATTAGAGAAATAAAGTTGCAGACCATAATGAGAAGTGTCCTACAAGTATCGTAACAATCCTTCACAAGCAAGCCAGTGTTGCAAGGTGGGAGTAGAAACAAATTGACTCAATTTTTTGACTGAGTAAGAAGTATCGGGTCTTGTGAGAGTGAGATAATGAAGCAACTAACAAGATTGCGTTAAGACGTAACATCCTCAAAATACTGCCCATCAGCACCATTAACAATTTTTTGCAACTTAATTCCGGTGCAAAATGGAGTGCTACAACCTTTATAAGAGTCCATGCTAGCTTTACAAGAATATTGTTGATATATTTTTGTTGTGACAAATGCATACCCTCATTAGGATACGTCACTTCCACACCAAGGAAATAAGAAAGCAAGCCTAAATCTTTAAGAGTAAACTCATAGTTCAACTTGGTAATAAAAGTATCAAGATCCAATATGTGAGGACCAATAACCAAAATATCGTCAACATAAATCAATGACAAAATAATTGAGGAGGCAGTGAATTTGAAGAACAATGATGTATCAGTCTAACTGTTGCAAAATCCCCATTGCAACAACTTTCCTTCAGTCTATCAAACTAGGCTTGAGAGGTATGTTTCAAGCCAAAGAGAGATTTATTAAGCTTGTAAACATCAGTTGGATATTGGCTGTCATCAAACCCTTTCGGTTGCTTCATAAAGACCTCCTCAGTAAGCCTTCCATTGAGAAAGGCATTGTTGATATCAATCTGTTGCAAGCCAATTTTTTATGACAACAATAATAAGAATAATTTGTACTGTGGCAACCTTGACAACTGGACTAAAAGTGCCAAAATAATTAACCCTTCTATTTGCTGAAATCCCTTTGCCACGAGTCATGCTTTGTGTTTAGAGATAATGCCATCGGTATTATATTTTAACCTGAAAATCCATTTATTACTATTTTCTGATCGGAGTGTAAGATGCAAGTTCCCAAGTCTAGTTCGTAAGAAGTGCTACATATTCATCTTCCATAGCTTGTTTCCAATTTGGATCTTGCTTGGCCTCCTTAACAGAAGTTAGTTCTTTATAACTTAGAGAAATTTCATACACTTTTGGCTGGAAGATTCTAGCTTTCTCATGAGTGATTATGGGATGAGAGGAACCAGCAACACCACCTAGAAGATCTACTAATCTGGAGCGAGGAGCTTGAGTTGGAGCAACAGATAGACGATGACTCATAGAGGGTGACGAATGCTCAGAACTCTGTGAAAAAGAAGATTTTCGAAATGAGAAACAATTTGAGTTTGGGGAGCATCGGAACTATTACTGGGTTCAGGACTTGGCTGAGGTGAGTTTGAAGTGTGTAATGTAGACAAATGAAACACCTATTGTGGAGTATACTGAGAGCAAGCATTAGTAACATCGGTTTTATTGGAAAAAATTGAAGGTGCACCATAAGGAAAGGATGTTTCATCAAATGTTACATGTCTGCAAACATAAATCTTGCCAAAATTATGCAAACACCTGTAACCTTTATGCTGAGAACTGTAGCCTATAAAGATGCACTTGTTGCTATGAAAATCGAACTTGTGAGCATTGTAATCTTGCAAGTAAGGAAAACAAGCACAACCAAAGGGTTTAAGAAAGTTATAATATGATTTTTATGAAAAATCACTTCAAAAGGAGATTTAAAATTCAGCACAGTAGTAAACAATTGATTAAGATGATATACTGCTGAATGAAAAGCATCCCACCAGAAAGATAACGGTATACCTGCTTGAGCAAAAAAGGCAAGCCAAATTTAACTATACTTCTGTGTTTTCTTTCAACGAGACCATTCTGATGATGAGTATAAGGACATGGATGTCTGAAAGCAATTCCATTTTCACTAAGAAATGTTGTAAAACTTCTACATTCACCTCCCCAATCAGATTGAATCACCTTAATAGAAACATCGAACTGTTTCTCAACCATGAACTTAAATTTTTTAAAGATAGAGAATACCTTAGATTTAGCTTTAAGAGGAAATGTCCAAGTATACCTGCTACTTTCATCAATGAAACTAACATAATATCTATAACTAAGTGAGTGATCCACTGGCGAGGGACCCCAAACATTTGTGTGAATAATTTCAAGCATAATAGTGCTTTTATTATCACTAGACTGAAAATGTTGCTTATGCTTTTTACCTAGTTGGCAAGCATCACAAAATTCAGAAGTCAACTTTTCACAATATTTCTTGAAATCATCATTTTCATTGCATATAATCTTGAGTACATGATTATTGGGATGACCAAATTTTCTGTGTAACAGTGTAGTAATAGAGACTTTTTGACTATTAACAGGTAAATCTTTAACCTGAGAATTCAAACAACTAAAAGTAGACACATAGAGAGAGGCTTATTCAACATAATAACAGAATAATGTCTTTTAAGTTGACTAGATGATGCCGGAAGAATCACTCTGTAAAGTCCATGCTTAGCTCTTCTTTGTAGCATAATTCTTAGAATGTAACTTGATTTAGTGCTCTTGAAAAGTTTAAGTTGTATTGTAATGTAGTAGGTATAGATTACTTGTATTAGGAGTAATTCATCATGTTCTGTCAAGTCTAAACATCATTCTATTTTTTGAATTTGAAACTAATGTATTTAGCACACTCAACCTATATAAGTTCTGAATGCAATGAAAGAAGTGGTTCCCTTTTGATTCAATTCCTCTTCTCATTCAACTTTACATGTTCTGTATACATTCTGCTACAAAAGTTTACATGGTATCAGAGCTTTCTTGATCTTCTAAGGGACTTGTGACTTAAAAAAACCAGCTACTTTCATCTTCTCTTTCATCTCTCGTAAGCTTTCACACAAAATACAAAACCAATGACCTCCACACCTTCAAACACTGCACCTCCTGTTTTCAATGGCCAAAATTATCAGATTTGAGCTGTGAAGATGAAGACATATCTGAAAGTCCATCGATGTTTAGGATTATGCAGATGGTAAGGAAGTGAATCCTCTTCCTACTAATCCCACAGTGAATTAGATCAAACATTATGTTGAAGAAACAACCAAGAAATTTCGTGCTCTTTCTTGCATTCATTCAGCTGTGGATGATGTGATCTTTACAAGGATCATGGATTGTGAATCTACCACAGAAGCTTGGGAAAGGCTGAAGCAAGAGTTCTAGGGCAGTGATAAGATAAGGAAGATGCAAATACTCAACCTAAGGAAAGAGTTTGAGATGCACAGAATGAAAGAGTCGGATAGAATCAAAGATTATGTTGACAGAGTTATGAAGACTGTCAATGAGATTAGGCTGTTAAGAGAACATGTTGAAGAGAAAAGAATAGTGGAGAAGGTCATGGTGACACTTCCTGAGAGATTTGAATCAAAAATCTCATCTTTGGAAGACAATTGGGACATGGATAAGATCACCATCACTGAACTTGCTAATGCTTTGCAACCTGTGGAATGAAGGAAGGCATCTTGAGAAGAAGAGAGTCAAAATGAAGGAGTATATGTAGCTGCCCACAAGTTCAGGTCTTCTGGTCACAAAAAATTTTCACATAATAAGAAGGGAAAGGAGAAAGGTGAACTAATCAAAGGAAGGTTTAAAAGGGACAAGTTTCCTCCTTGTCCTCATTGTCAAAAGACAAATCATACATAAGATTTCTGTTGGTATAGACCAAATGTGCAATGCAAGGTTTGTAAACAATTTGGTCACATGGAGAAGGATTGCAAGTCTCACCATAAGAAGCAAGCTCGAGCATAGCCTGCACAAGTTACTGAAGCTTCAAAGGAGCATGAAGAGGAGTTATTTGCTGCTGTGGAATAGATATGTGCAGTTGATTATTCCTCTGCAATTTGGCTAGTGGACAGTGGATGTACTGACAGCTGATTCCTCTATTTTCAAGGATCTTGGTCGAAGATTTGCATGCAAGGTGAAACTTGGAGATGGCAGATTGGTGAATGCTCAAGGAAAAGGTACAATTCTTGTCCAAACTTCTTCTGGAACAAGAAACATTTAAGATGTTTTATATGTACCTAAAATTGACATGAATTTATTAAGTGTTGGTCAATTACTTGAGAAGGATTACAAGCTATCCTTTGAAAACAAAATGTCCATCATTAGAGACTCATCAGGGATAGAAATCTTGACTGTTACAATGAAGATAAGGAATTTTCCAATCGAATGGTCCAATGCAGCAGCTAGAGTACATGTATGTGTTGAAGATAACAATTATCTTTGGCAAAAAAGACTTGGACACACCAACTTCAACTCATTGAAGCTACTCAAGGAATCAAAACTTGTGCAAGATTTGAATTCTATAAGTGACTATTCTGGTGTGTGTGGAATCTGTCAAATGGAAAAACTAAGCAAATTTCCATTTCCCTTGAATCAAGCTTCAAGAGCGATTAACAAACTCCAGCTGGTGCATTCGGACGTGTGTGGACCAATAAGTGTTTCCACAATCAACTCCAACAGGTACTTTCTTCTATTTATAGATGATTTCTCAAGGT
The DNA here is from genome assembly GCA_027563575.1 of Erythroxylum pedicellare. Classification (NCBI taxonomy): domain Eukaryota; kingdom Viridiplantae; phylum Streptophyta; class Magnoliopsida; order Malpighiales; family Erythroxylaceae; genus Erythroxylum; species Erythroxylum pedicellare. The sequence continues at coordinate 15,657 of JAOQMP010068440.1, read as the reverse complement.
ATTGTTGGGTTTATTTTCTTAAAAAAAAAGTGAAGTGCTGGAATGCTTCACAAAGTTTAAAGCATTAGCTGAAAATCAATGTGGCTTGTTAATCAAGACCTTGAGGATAGACAATGGGACTGAATACACATCTAATGCATTCAAGGAATTTCTTCAAGCTACTGGATTTCTCCATTAGCTGACTGTTATTTACTCCCCTCAGCAGAATAGTATTTGTGAAAGGAAGAATAGAACAATCATGAACATGGCTCGATGTTTGTTGCTGGAGAAAAACTTGCCAAAATCTTTGTGGGCTAAAGCAGTTAACAATGCTATATATCTTCAAAACAGACTTCCTACCAAAGCAGTTGAAGGAAAAACACCTTATGAAGCATGGTTTGGAACTAAACCTTCAGTTGCTCACCTCAGAATTTTCGGCAGTGTATGCTACTCTCACATTCCTGAAGCAAAGAGAGATAAGCTGGATCAACGTGTTGAGATTGGAATTCATGTTGGCTATAGTAACTCTTCTAAAGGTTACAGAATTTTGAATCCTCATACCAATCAACTTCATGTGAGTAGAAGTGTGAAATTTGATAAAATCAATGTTTGGGACCGGATAAAGCAATCAGTCACTTCCTCTCCACAAAATGCACTTGATGAAGATGTTGAAGAGCAGTAGAATGAAGTTGATTAAGATTCAGAAGATGAGCCTGCTATCAGAGGAACCAGAACACTTGATGATATCTATGCAAGATGTAAAGTAGCTTTGTATGAACCTTCTGACATCAATGAAGCATTGAATTGTGAATGTTGGAAAGCTACAATGGAGGAGGAGCTTCGAATGATTAACAAAAATGAAACTTGGATGTTAGTTCCAAAGCCTGCTGATAAAGAAGTAATTGGACTGAAATGTATTTTCAAGGTGAAACTCAATCCGGATGAGACAATCAACAAGTTTAAAGCAAGATTAGTTGTCAAGGGGTTTGCTCAAAGGAATGGGATTGATTTACCTTTGCTCCTGTTGCAAGGTTTGATACAATTAGAATGCTTCTCGCCATTGCTGCCTATCTGAAATGGCAAGTTTTCTAACTTGATGTTAAGTCTGCCTTCTTAAATGGCATACTTGAAGAAGAAATTTTTGTGGAGCAACCTGAGGGATTTGTAACCGATCCTAACAAGGTTTATTTGTTGAAGAAGGCCTTGTATGGACTCAAGCAAGCTCCAAGGGCATGGTATGCAAAGATTGATGAGTATCTCTTGAATTTTGGATTTCAGAAAAGTTGCAATGAAGTTACATTGTATGTCAAACTTTCTAGAATTGAAACATTGGTGGTTTCAGTGTATGTTGATGATCTTTTGATAACTGGAAATAACCTGAAGGCCATAAAGGATTTTCAATCTAAAATGGAGCATGTCTTCGAGATGAATGACCTAGGAATAATATCTTACTTTCTAGGAATGGAGGTTAAGCAAGGCAGACATGGAATCTTCATCTCACAAGAAAAATATGCTCAAGGGCTGCTAAAGAAGTTCAGTTTAGGAAAGTCCAGATCTATCAGCACTCCTGGAGTTCAAGGAACCAAGCTATTCCTTGATGATGGATCATATTTGACAGATGCTACTCTTTATAGAAGTGCAGTTGGTTCCTTGCTATATTTGTCAATTACAAGACCTGATATTATGTTCATCACAAGTCTGCTATCTAGGTTCATGAATTGTCCTTCTGAATTGCATTTCAGGGCTGTTAAAAGGGTTCTAAGGTATTTACATGGGATTCTCAACTATGGACTACATTATAAACCAATTGGTTGTGTGAAGTTGATTGGTTTTACTGATAGTGATTGGGTTGGTCCACTCACGGATATAAAGAGAACATCAGGGTATTGCTTTTCTCTTGGATCAGCCATGATTTGTTAGAGCACAAAGAACCAAAGATCCATTGTTCAATCCACTGTTGAAGCCGAGTATGTTGCTGCCTCATCTGTTGTGAATCAATGTGTATGGTTAAGAAAGGTTTTACTTGATTTGAATTTCAAGATGGAGAAGGCTACTGAAATTTTTTGTGACAACAAATTTACTATTGCTATAATGAAAAATCCTGTTTTTCATGGAAAGACCAAGCATATCAAGATCAAATATCATGCCATTCGAGAAGTTGAGAAGGAAAACCAAGTGAAGTTGCTGCATTGCTCATCAGAGGAACAAGTTGTTGACATTTTTACCAAGAATCTGTAGAAACTTCAATTTGAGCTTCTTAAGGAGAAGCTTGGAGTTTTCAACAGCACTTGCATCAAGGAAGAGTGTTAGCATGTAACTTAATTTAGTGCTATTGAAAATTTTGAGTTGTATTGTAATGTAGTAGGTATAGATTACTTGTATTAGGAGTAATTCATCATGTTCTGTCAAGTCCAAACATCATTGTATTTTTTGAATTTGAAACTAATGTATTCAGCACAATCAACCTATATAAGTTCTGAATGCAATGAAAGAAGTTGCTCCCTTTTGTTTCAATTCCTCTTCTCATTCAACTTTACATGTTCTGTATACATTCTGCTGCAAAAGTTTACAATAATCACATTCCTCCTCTTGTCCTTCACACAACAAACACTTTGATAAAATTCAACTACTACATCATTATCTTCAATCAACCTTGATACACTAATCAAATTCTTAGTAATCTTAGTTACCACCAAAATATCATAAAATTTCAATTTATAATTTGAAGACTTATCTTTATCCAATCTGATTATCGATCTACCTATATGACATAGCTAAGCCAAATCCATTGCTAACCACAAGTTTTTAATTACCTGTGTAGACATCACTGATATGAAGATTGTTGGGATTGGTTGTCAAGTGATGGGTAGCTCCACTGTCTAGATACCATCCAGCTTCCGCTTTATCATCACAGTTTGTAAAGAATGCTGTCTTGGCTGTCTTTTCTCGATCAAAAGATTTATGTGGTTGGGGAATGAACTCTCGAGTGAATCTTTTCCAACACTCATATGAAACATATATGACAGACGATTTTATGATTAATTGCAGTGACATTTGGCCTGCCGTGTGGCTGAAAGTTCTTGTTTCTCTGTATATTTGGAAGCCTATTTGCACCACCTAGTATATGTTGATGAAAAAGATCCCTCACGTAACTGGACTGAGCATTATTAAGCCCTATTTTTGGATTCACTCTAGTTTTACCACTCTTGGTTCCATCAAACTATCGTTTCTTGTTTCATTTACTAACTTGAGCAAAGTTTGGGCTTGGGATAGAAGTATATATTCTACAATTAACTAGATGTTGGTCTAAGATGATGAGTAGGGAGTTAGTTTACGATCATGATCATGTGGCTGAGAAATGGTTGGGAGTCAGAAGTTGTGTTCTCTCTTTTTCCCTCCAGTAAAGAAAATGATCTACGGTCGTTCATTATGGTGCTTGGCTGTTTTGATCTATTTATTTCAAGTCGTGGTTGATAATTCTTCACTTGTGAGCCTGCGGAAGTTCACCAAAAGACAATTTAGCAATGACAACCCACTTTTGTGCTTGTTTCTTTCCTGATTGATGCATGATCGAACGGCTTGTCCTATATTTTGGTATTGTAACTTGCAGTTTGGAATGAACTCCCTGCTTAAATCCTCTAATAATTGCAAGTACTCACTTGGCCCTGACAGGTGGCATCTAAACATTTTGAAGAAATATTTTTATCAAATTTCACATTTTAAAAAATTGCATATTCGAACATTAGATAATTGACGTTGCAGAAATTTCTTCATACCAAATAAGGGGCTAATTTACGTTCCAGAAAATGTTTGGCTATTCATGTAAGTGGTCAGGAGGAAACGTAAAATCATCGAGGTAAAATGCAAGTGGCTTAGTGGTGTCGTCTAATGGGTTGGATGGACTATGAATTTTAGGTTTAGCCACTTATCCAGTCCTAAAGTGTTATTAATTATATTAATTTATTTTTGATTTAGTACTTGATCTTTCAAAAACATGAAAAATATTCCGTAGGGATGAAAATAAACATAAGTTCCCCTTTTGTCCTAAACATTTTAAATTTTTGATTAATTATACAATTAAATCCAATCGTAATAATTACTTTTTGGAAAATAAATGAAGTAGTGTTTATCATCCCTATTATAGAATAAACACTTAGGATAGTAATCAAGAATAAACCTTTGATAAATAATAAGTGATTCTTAAAATTTTAAATAATTGTATCTCATTATGGAAGAAATATCTAAAGGAATAATATGAAACTAGGTCACGTAATAAAAATGAATATGTTTGACTAAGTTACATTGTAATTAAATATGTTCATAAAATTATTTTATTTTTAGTTACGTTAACAAGATATCAAAAGGTGAAAGATTAAGTATAATGTAAGGATCAATTGATTTAAATTTACAAAGTGGATCGGAGTACTAAATATAATTCAAGAGATTTCCAAAACAATATAATTAAAGTGGACTAAGAATAACAAAAAATAAAGTCATTTTATGTATAATAAAATATTGTAATCTTTTCTATAACTATATCTTAGTCATTTCAATGATCTACAAGTTCAATCATTGTATAATCATTTACGTATAGGATATAATGCATAAATTCTTTCGTAATAAAGATCATATTTGTTTTAAACTTTAGAAATAACTTTAACAAAATCAAAGACAATTTTGAAATAGTTTTGAATCAAGCTTTTATTAAAATGGGACGTTTTAACACTTTTGAAAATTTTAAAGTGCTGAAAATTGGTGATTTAAAGATTTTTTTTGAAAGTTAGCTTCTATTAGTGTTTGACTGGCCTAAGGTTTAGGTCAACAAGCTGAGTGGACTTCAAAAGTTACCGAGAGAGGACCTTTTGTCCAACTAGGGGCTCAATTAACCAATACCCTAGTCAAGGATGTTTTCTTGCATATATACTAGCTTTTGATGATTAGTTTGTACGTATAACGACCATTTGAGTTGCTTTTAGGTATAAATAGACCATAATTGAGTTATAGGAAAAACTTTTGACATATTAGATTTTTTTTACAAGTTAAAGTTAAAATTGTATTAATCAAATAAGAAAGATACAAAAGATGTTACGGGGAGCCATCCCCAATCTCAAGCAATCATGCAAGAAAGCAAAGGTTACAAACCTCTTATAAGACTATACCTAGGATAATAGGGACATAAGCTAAATAATCCTCCAAGAACTAGCTGAATGAATGCTACAATTCTTCACCATATTGGAAGAAATCAGTTGCTCCCTAATCTTTAGCATTATCAACTCAGTTACCTCTTTTTTTTTTTTTCTCCTCACGCTATCTATAATCTCTTAGAATTTTTTTCCCTCCACGCCTCCTTTACATAAGCAATAAAATATAAGATGAACTGTTATGTTAGCCTTAGGCATATTTGAGTGATTTTGTAACCACTGTTTGATCTCTTGAAAGGAGTTTCCTTTGAAATTTTAGGAGCATTTATCTTTGACTATACTCCATAAGGCTATAGAAAAGCTGCATCTAAATAACATAGGGATTTAGATTTCATTTCCTCATTATAAAACACAGCTCCCTTCATCTATGTGTAAATAACCTGAACGATCTACAGTGCTCAAATATGTTTAAGGTTGTCAGCCAAAATAAAAATGAAATACTAGGAATAAGAGCCTTATTCTTCACAAAAATATCCCAACCAATAACCTAGCCCCTAAACCAACCAATCCCTATAAAATTTGTTATTAAACTTACCAGGGGTGGTTTAACCAAGTATATCTATCCTACAAACTAGGATTAGGTAGATAGTTTGGAGTTAGATGTTATAGCTTACTAGGAGACCCACCCTAATTCCCATCTTTGATGAGGGATTTGACTCTTACTTTAGCATCAAAGCTATTCCAAGCTTGTACTGCTTCAGGGATTCTAAATAGAGGGTCATAACCTATGCAATTATCAAACCAAAGGAAAGCCTTACTTCTATTACCAATCCTGTATGAAATTCTAGGTTCATAATATTCCTTAACTTTAGTAATTGAGTTAATAACCAAGAGTGAGAGGATTTAGGAGAGATGGATGATAAGTTGTTACCTATCAGGGAAAAAATATGCAACCATCTAATCCATAAACCTCTTTATCTTGTATATGTTTTAGAGTCTTTTCACCATCAACGCTTTATTAGTAGTTTTAATTGCAATGGTTCCCAACCCTCCCTCATCCTTAGGCCTATAGACTTATGTCCATTTAACTTTTACATAACCCCCATTTGAGTTGTATTTTCCCAAAAGAATTCCCTCATCAATTTCTGTACATATTTGATGACACCCTTAGTAAGGAAAATATATGAACTCTAGTAAAAATACAAATAGTTCAAAACTGATTTGATCAATTGAAATTTTCCCCTAAAAGAAAGAGCCTTATTTGTCTAAGTGCCAAATCTCCTTTAAATATTTTCCAGTAGGGATAACATTCAGTCAATTGAATTCTCCTTGTAGTAATCGACAATCCCAGGTATAAGAGAGGAGGTTATTTCCTTCTTATACTAGTAATTTCAGCAACTTTAGCTTCCATATAGTCAACACTAACAGCCAAAATAAAGTGAATTTTATTGGTTTTTACAAAGACTAGACATATCCTTAAACTAGTTCAAAGTTGAAATTAGAGTTTCCATAAATTTTGAGTGAGCTTTATAAAACAACAAGAGATCCCTAGCAAAATATAAGCTTGCTAATAGATGTACATTATACTATGTTTTGCTAGATATTTGAGTGTATTTTTAAGTATTTCTTAGACTATTATTATGTGTATGGGCTTATAATTATATTATTGTTAATGTTTGTATGTATTTTAAGTATTTATTCATTTAAAGCAAGAATTGGTTATTAATTTTATGTTTCAAGAAATATTTGATGTGTTTCTGAGTATTGGAAATCAGGAAATTGAAGAATGAAGAAGCTGGAAGCAAAATGAAGTAGGTCTATGTCATGATAGTGACAGAGAGAAAATTCTCAAGAGCACGATCGTGACTCATATGTCACGATCATAATAGACAATTTCTAGGCGAGAGTTTTTCATCTATTTTAGGGTTTGAGGGTATTTTTGGAATTAATTAAATTAAGAAAACCCTAGTTACACTCCCAAGAACCTAATGAACTATTTATGGACATAAAATACAAAAAAATGTAGCAGCCATTGAATCAAAGTGGATCAAACAAGGGAGATCAAAAAGAACAGCCAAGAAGTTCTAGCATTCCAGATCAAGTTTTCAATAGAGCTTTTCTTCTTTTCCTTTAGTTATTTCACTATTCTTGATTTGTAATCTAAATTCCAAGACGTTTAACATGTTCATGAAGTTCAAAATGTTAAATTAGGATTTATTTTATGACTTTGATTATTGTTAATTTCAATACATATTCTAGTGTTTATAATAATTGTGTATGCTTATACTTGACAATAAATCATGAAAGTAAGTCAAAAGTAATTAGCTTAGATTGTGTAACAACAATTGGAAATTTCATAGTCCCACATTTATCAAAATTAACAATTATTCAAAAAGAGATCTTGTGTGAGAAATTAATTATCTATTAGATAACTTTAGATCTAATTTAAAACGTTAAGAAAAGTTTTGTTAATCGAGAGGTTGCAAATTTGAAAATTTTGAAATCAATTAGGGTTATTGATTAAGTCTTGAGAGAGAGTAATCAATACTTTAGGAAATCTAGGATCAAAAACATAATTAGATCAACAATAATTAAGGAAACAAAATAAGGAAAGAATAAGTCCTAAGTATTCAATCTTGATCAAAACCCTAATTTAGTTCATAGTTCAATGTTATTTAATTCTTTGTTTTGTTTTATTATTATTTTACTTTCTACTATTTAATTTCATTCAATTTACTTTCCAAATACCTTAGACAAAGTTAGATTCAAATTTTAATCCTTGAATAATCCTCGTGGGAATGATAACCTTATATAATATAGGATACGATCCGTATACTTGTATGTATTGAGGGCTTTATTATTAGATATAAAACTTGCTCAATAAGTTTTTTAGCACTATTGTTGGGGATTTTAATGTTAGGATGATTTAAATTCTTTTGATTTAAGGAATTGTTACCCTTTCTTTTGTGATTGAGGCAAATTAAAAAAAAGTGGAAAGTTTGGACGTAAAGTAAAAGACACATCAATCTAGACATCCCAAGGTAAGAATAAGGAATATAAAGAGTTAAACGTAAAAAGGGATAGAAAGAATGATGGTAGAGGAAATACATCACAAAGAGTAAAGGGACCTTATGGACTTTATAAGGCTATGTTTTAATGCCCATCATCAAGGAATTGTACGACCACTAGGCGTATGACATACTACCTGTTAGAAGAGATGGCAACCAATGGTTGTCTTTGGATATCAAAACAAAGTAGACAACAGTCAACCTTCTCGGATCCAAAAGGAATGACTACTGTGGATTTAGTGACAACATTGCTAACAACCTAACCAAACAATTAAACAGCCTAACAACCACCTCTTTCTCTCCATTCAAAGCAATTCAACACGGATCCAACCTATACGGACAAGAGAGCCATATCATAGTTGATTAGTTCCTAGTGGAAAACAATAATGTGTAGTAATTCAACTTTATAGGAGCACAAGTTGGTCGGGTAGGTACTGATCCTTACTAGAACATATACAATCCTAATTAGTAGAGCCACTTGAGTTTCTTTTTGTCTAATAATGTGGGGACTTAAATAGGAAATCAAGGCCCACTAGGGCAAGACGAGTCAAGTTCATAGGATTCAAAATTGGGCGAGTTAATGGACAAGCTCACAAGTATGGAAGAGGCCCTGAAGAGGCTGGAAGGACAATTTGAGTAAGTAGCTAAAAACCTTACGTCTTTCATTCATAATCTGGAGGTTCAAATGGGCCAACTAGTAAACACATTTTCTACAAGAAGTGTAGGGAGTCTTTCGAGTAACATTGAAGCAAATACAAAAGAGTAATTTAAGGTCATCACACTTAGGAGTGGAAAAGAGCTAGAAGGACTAGAATAAAAACAAGCTAAACCTTACCTTGTAGAAGATCAAGAGAAGAAAAAAATGGATGAAGCTAAAAATAAAGATCCTCCTTATGTTCCTCCCCTGCCTTACCCACTGAAAATACCATTTCCGCAAAGACTTCATAATAATACATTGGATACAAAATTTGCAAAGTTCATAGAAAAGATGAAGAAATTGCAAATTACCTTGCCCTTTGTGGAAGCTTTGAAGAACATACCCACATATGCAAAGTTTCTTAAAGGCATATTGTTATGCCTAACTAAGTTCTATAAAACCGAGGCTATCCTAATCGCAAGTATACGATGTAATTGTAGTCAAATACCTAGGGTCGTCTTCTCAAGGAGGTGAAATTCATTTACTTAAATTAAATTTGAATAAAAAAAATGCAATCCTAAACATTCTACCCTGATTTGTTGAGTAAAAGGTTTTAAAGAAAATAAAGTAAGTAAATTGAAACATAAACTAATTTAATTGGAAGCAAAGAACAATTTAATCGATCGATTTAGTGAACTCTTGGGAAATTAACTTCATTAATTTAGTCTCCTATGTATGACTAACGTGAATTGATTGGATAATTGTCTTGCTAAAATTACTAATTGGGTTGTAAAATCAATTCAAATAATAAACTAAATCTAACTTTCGTGTTTAACAAGTTTATCATCCAAATCAATTATGTAAACCTAACTAATAATTGCCCACTTATGTTAATATATTTCTAATTCATAAATGAAGCATCTATAATTTCTCGTTCTAATATTAAACTTCTTCTCTCGATTTTCATTTAATATTAAAAAGTTGCAAAGTTTGGCCACACTATTACATCCAAGAAGCTAAAAAACTATAGCAAATAATAAGACACTAAAACAATCCCTTCATTATGCATAATCGACTAAATTAGCTACATTAATTCTCAAGAAAGATAATCAGCCCATCATGGAATAAATATAGTTTATCATCTTCATATAATTCAATCCCATGTTAATAATAAATAGAGAAATGTAAAAGCGATGAATAAGGTAAATAAACTGAAGATGGACTAGCCAAGCAACAATAGATAAAATAAGTTCAATTGAGGGAAGATAAATGGGTTCAACAAAAGAAAAAGATGAAATAAAAATGAGAAAAAATAAAGACTCTCGGATGAAGCTGTTGGTGGTGAATGTCTTGCCAAGCTCTGGCTTTAACTCTCACTTTCTACCTCCATTCTAAGCTCCACCTCTCTGTTGTTTTTTTCTCTTTGTTCCCTGGTTGTGTTCACTGCTCTTTGTTTTCTTTTTCTTTTCTCAGCTTCTAGCTTCTCTCCTTTCTTCTCATTCCTACCTCCTTTTTTTCTTCTCTTTGCTTCCTATTTATTTGAGAGTCTAGGTTTAGATTTAGGTTTCATCCTCCTCTACCTACATGCCCGACATGTGACCTTAAAAGTGAGTGTAGGAGAATTGCACCTATGACTATATCATGGGCATAACCCATTGTCACGTCTATGACTATGGAAGTCACGAGCGTAACTCCCCTTATCATAGGCTTGACAATTATTCAACCATTTTTATGCAATGTTTTATTTTGTTTTTCATGTAACATTCACATAATACAGTTACAAATCTTTCATTCTAATTAAACACAACTTAAGGAAAAATTGTGATTAACAGATCTTGTTATTAATCTACGACCAATAGATCAAGGAGAGGTAAAAGAACAAAAAATCAATAAAATATGTTTAATTGGGTGTAGGCTGAGATTGGATCAAAGAACTGGATTCATAACAAATTCTTCACTCCATCATTTTTGTATGTATTCTTTAATTTGTTTTTTACTAGTTTAGTTTTGTCTTTTTTTTCAAAAGCAAAATAAAAACCCTTAAACATAAACACCTATTGATTTCATTTCAAAAGGTTTACACGCATTCTCTGTGGGATCGACCTAAACTCACCACTGCTATAGTTGTAAATCTAATTTATTTTGAGTAGTGTTGCGACGTGCTAATTCAATTTTGACGTCAACAAAATGTTTTCGTTAGCTTAGTTTCATTTTATTTTCTTATTGAAAAATCAACCAAAACCCCCGTTAAACCAAAATTGATGTAGCACATTATAACACTACTCAAAATAAACTAGACTTACAACTATAGCAGTAGTGAGTCTAGATCGATCTCATAGTGTAAAACTTTTGAAATGAAATCAATTAGTTTTTAGGTTTAAGGATATTTTTTGTTTGATTTTGAAATGAGAAAATAAAAAAAACTAAACTTAAAAAATTAAAGAAAACATACAAAAATGATGAAAGTGATGAATTCATTAGGAATTCGGCTCTTTTGTTTAATCTCATTCTACACCAAATTAAACATATTTCATTGATTTGTTGTTCTTTTACCTCTCCTTGAACTATTGGGCATAGATTAACAACAAACTCTATTAATCTCAGTTTTCCCTTATGTCATGTTTAACTAAGAGATGCTCGTTAATTAAACTTAGCCACCAAACAACCTAGGATACGATCTCTATATTTAACTAGACAGTCGAATTACATATTAGTAAAACAAACCATTCTAAGCAACAACCATACAAAGTCAGGTCATTTAACCTAAGTTATGTTATCCCTAATGATTACGAACCCTTAGTCGTTACAAATGAATCTCAAATATAACAATTACAAATTATATTAAAATTCTAGCAATGAGCTCTTACATAAAAAGAATCAAATAAAGCATTCAATCATTCTCATATAACACCCAAACATTAAACATATAATAAGATAATCAATCCCTACTAGAAAGAACAACAAACAATGAGAGAAATGCTTAATTGGGTCTTCGACGTCGAAATCACGTCTGAATTGACATCAAAATTTCTAGCTCTCCATAGGTCTCTAAAGGATGAGAGGTTTTCCCCTCTTATTTCTCCCGAAATGTCTCTTTCAGCTCTTCAAAATTTTCCCAGATAAACACATCAAAACCTTCATAACTTTGTGTCATCACCACTTGTTTGCTTTTATACGAAGACTTATGGTTTCAGGGTGATGTGGTAAGGTCTCATGGGTCCAAAATGGGCTATCACACTCGTGCATTACCACTTACGGTGGTGAGTGGGTGTGTCACAGGTGTGAGTGGGTGTGTCACAGGTGTGAATGGTATGTCACACCTATGACACACAATGGCATGGGCGTGAGGGCTATCTAATGCCCATGCAAGAGATTGCACACTCGCGAGACTTCATTCATGATTATGTAAATTTTCCAGTAGACCGTGACTAGCTTCTTTTCACTCCTCCTTTTGTTATGTTCATTATATATCTCATCTTTCTTAGCATTTTCTTGTATTCTCTTGTTTTTATTCTTCTTCTTTTTGCTCCATGAAGACAAGTGAGTATGAATCTTCAGAAAACAACCCAAATATAGTACTTCTGACTTACTTTAGCTCTTTTGCTTCCGAATTGTACCTAAAACCATATATGAACTAAAGTGAGTATCTTAATCATTTTCATATCATTAACCACTAAGTGTTATGTAATAAATTTGTAATTAATTAAGCACATATCACATGCTTGCATGCATAAGTTTTTTTTCTATACAACACTTACAAAATTCTCCATCCAACATTCGTGAAATGTTCACGTCATTTTCACTCAATCCATTCAATTTTGTATTAAAACGTAAGAATTGGTGACCAAAATCAAAATATAAAGTCTTGCAAACTCAATATAAGTTAGACAAAACATATTTCATAAAACAAGTGGACTTGGTATAACAATTAAATGATTTCCATGACAAAAAACTATAGCTCCTTAATTACCAGTCGCTTTCCCTCACAGTTGACAGATCCAGGGAGTTTTACTATATGTTGTGTAGTTTATAATTTAAAGTTTTCTAAATGTTTACATGACTTAGGCACAAGTATTAATCTTATTCCTTTGTAATTTTCCAAAATTGGGGCTAGGAGATGTGAACCCAACTTCTCAACTTATTCAGTTGATGGACTAATCAATAAAGAAACCATTTAGCTTGGTGGAAGATGTGTCTATAAAAGTGGACAAGTTTTCAATTCCAGTGGATTTCATCATGCTAAAATTTGAAGAAGATTAAAATTGCCCACTAATTCTTGGTATACCATTTTTGAACACTAGACAAGCTTTGGTAGATGTCGATGAAGACAACCTCATCCTTTGGATTGATAATAAAAGAGTGAAATTCAATATGATTAAGGTATTAAAGAATCCAAAGGAGGCAAGTTTGTTCATAATAATTGATGTAGTTAAAATATTTAACGGAAGAAGAAGAGAACAAGGAACAAATGATAATGAACAGATCTTGAAGAATAAATAAAAGTCTTTGTTCAAGAACACAAAGCAGAAGAAGAATAGGAAACAAGGGTGACTGAGGAAGAAGAAGAACAACTCACCCTTTCTTACTTGTCCTTCTTATTATATTGCAACATATAACTTCTTTATAAACTACTAAATTGAAATTGGGCAAAAAGGGTGGTAATAAACCACTTATTATAGACCCAGGTTGAGGGTCAGAGATAGAGTACATCAAGCTAAAGTCATTAACCAATTGCTATTTGGAAGGTAACCTAAGAATCGAGATAATTTTATTTTATTTTATTTTATTTTCTATTTTTAATTTATTTTTTGACTTTTTGATTTTTTCCTTTTTATGTTTATTTTGTAGGGAGTGAAATGCTAGAATTTTATGGTATAGAGTATCTTTAAATTCCATCATCACACCATCACCATCAAAACACCATAAGTATTCTTGCTCTAATTTTTTTCATTTTTATTTGTCTTTATTTTTATTTTTTTGTTTTCCACATTGAGGACAATATGTTGTTCAAGTGTGGAGATGTATATGCAATTGCATATCAATTGTGTGTGAACTTTGTAGTTGTATAGTTTTTTGTTAGGGTAGCATTGTGATGTGTTTAGTCAAGCTAATGACCATAACTTAACGCATTATGTAATTAGTTTTTTTTACTTCTAGTAATTTGGTTTTAATTTTCATGTTCTTGGAATGGTTTGGATAAAGACCATTTTAGCAGGCCACGATCGTGACTTGGGGGTCATGGTAATGGCTTATGCATGGACAGACACAGATCGACCTCCCGAACTTAATTTTTTGCGGGTTATTTCGGACTTTTGAGCCCGGATAAAACCTAGTTTTTACCCTAATTAGAAAAGACTACATAAGACAAGAGAAATGATCTAGAAAGGGAGCCTCCATTTTTTCATCTTGGGAAAAAAAAGCCAAGGAAAAGGAAGAAGGAAGAGAGAGAAGAAGAGAAAGAAGAAGGTTGAGTTTCAGTTGCTTCAACCTCCAATCCTCCAAGTTATCTTTTCTTTTTTTTAATCTTTTATTTCATTCATTTGATGTATGAGATGGAATTGATGATGATGAATCTTGGATTAAGGATGTTGTAACTTCCTTTAGGGATTTATACTTGATCTAATGTTAATCTAGTTGCTTTTATTGTTAATGATGTCGGGTACTGTGATTATTTGTTGTAATTGAATGCTTCGGTAATAAATTAGTAGAGTGAACTAAATGCAAAATGATTTAGTTGGTTAATGAGAGTTAAACAATCTAATAGATCACACAAATAATCAAATCGGTAATTATACGGAGAGACATCTCGTGTAAGGACTCGATTGTTTATTGGAATGCTTAAGAACTAATTAGGTTATGGGTTGTTGTGTTAAATGAAAGATTAAATTTTCGGTAACTCAATTTAATTAGGGTTTATGGTTTAGGGCTTAATGATTACAACTCAAGAGACTAATCCACCCTACGAAAGTCTAGCATTGACACCACATTAACATAAAAGTGACCAAGTTAGCATTGATGATAGGATAAATACCCTATCTCTTAACTTATTAATCTTCCTTATTTGAATTTCAATTGTCAATTAGTGGTGCTCAAATTTAATTTCTGCATTAATTTACAATTTCAAGTTTCAATCACTCCATATTCGATTGTTTACTTTTATGTTTAGTTTCTATTTTCATTTTAATTACACTTTTAGGCCTTATGCAAATTTAGATTTGATTAGTTCTCTAATTCATTGTGGGATTGACACCTCATATACTAAGCTACAACTTGTGCACTTGCAAAAATATTTAGGGTTTTATTAGAACTAAAACTTGCTCAACATAGTACAACTTGAATGATTGATGTTTACGGTTAAACCGATTCTGTAAAGTTTGATACCATTTTCTCATTATTGCATGTTGCATGAATGTATGCTTACGTGTTTTGTGTTTGGTTTGTTTGTTTGAGTTTTTATCTTTCCTTGAGGACAAGCAAAGGTTTAAGTGTGGGGATGTTGATATGTTTAAATTATAATATGTTTTAATAAATGTTTAAGTGTACTTTTAAGTGTTTCTTTGATGACTATCATATTTATAGGCCTAGAATCATGTTATTAATAATGTTTCTTTATATTCAAAGTTTTTGTATGGTTTAGATGTTGGGCCCTAAATTTTTTTCTTGATGAATAAGTATGATTTACATCAATTATAAGATCTTTATGAAAGTTTGTGGAGTCAATTATTATGTTGATGTTAGAAAGATTATATGATACAGGTTGATTGAATTAAAGAGTTAAGGTTATAAGAATGTTCAAGGGTGTTTTTAGGAAGACACTTAAGGTTAAAAGAAC
>JAOQMP010068416.1:0-23111 GCA_027563575.1 Erythroxylum pedicellare | reverse complement strand
AACTGTTGACCATATGTGTGCAAGAAGAGGAGAGGTTGTTGATGGAAGATGGTGAAAGGGTGAATTTGACTATTTCAAGAAAGAAATGACAAGATGATGCCAAAAACAAGGGAAAAGGAAAATTTTCTCCTCAGTCCAATATAAAGAAACCATCAAAGTGTTTCTTTTGCAAGAAGAAGGGACGCATGTAGAAAGACTACGCTAAATTTAAGAACTAACTCAAAAAGAAAAGTACTTCATTTTAATTTGTTTGTTATGAATATGGTTAATGTTAATCATAACACATGGTGGATTGATTCTGGTTTTACAATCTATGTTTCAAATACCTGGCAAAGTATGCAAAACCTAAGGAAGCTAGCGGGAAGTGAGCAATACATATATTCAAGAAGCAAGACGAGTTCACATGTGGAAGCCATTGGCACTTGTAGTTTAGTTTTAAGCAGTGGCTTTATTTTGTAGTTGGAAAAGACCTTTTACATTCCAAATTTCTCTAGAAATTTGATTTCTGTATCAAGAGTTGTACCTTTCGATTTTTCCTTTAATTTTTCAAATTCTGGTTTCAGTTTATGTAATTGATATGAAGTTAATGGTTATGCTACATTATCTGATAGTCTTTATTCCATTCAGTTACAAAATGATAATGTCTATAATTCGATGCATATCACTGTTAGGTTGAAACGATATGTTGTGAATGAAGAATCATTTATATTATGGCACCGTAGATTAGGGCACATCTACTCACATGCCTCACAAAAAAGATTTGGTGCATTTAGTGCGTGCATCAAATAGTCCCACCCTCAGTTTTATTTTATTTTTTATGTTTTTATTAAGCCTTAATTTTAATTAAATTAGTTCAATTCATATCAAATTAATTTAAATTTCCTAATAAATTTGGAAAAATATCTTTAGCTGTTTGAAAAATATTTTCAAAGGCTTATTTTATTATCTTGGAATTTAATTTAATTTTTTAAAGAGTTGAATTATTAAATTAAATTAATTATCAAATCAATTCCAAAAGTTAAAGTAATTATTTATCTTAATATGATTAAGATTAATAATTATATCGATTTTCTAAAATTAGAATTAATTAGTTTCAATTATATTGAAATTAATTAATTGGAAAAGTAGTTTATAAAATTACAATTAATTAGTTTCAATTAGATTGAAATTAATTAATTATTTTTAATTATATTGAAATTAATTAATTGGTCTCTTTAAAATTAAAAAAATATTTTCTTAAGTAATTAAGAAAGATGTTTCTTAGTTAAATTTATTTATTTTAAATTTGATTGTGATAAATTAAATTTATGATTTTATTTAGAGAATTATTATTCAATTTATTTAGAATTTTTTAATACAATAAGTTTCTCGATTTTTTATAAAAATTATTTTTCTTAGTTAAATTTTGAAAAGTATTTTCGTTTATTAGTTAAGAAAATTTTGATTTCTTTATTATTTGAAAATAGTATTATAATTTATTAAGGAAAATGTTCTAATTAATTAATAAATCAATCTCTACATAAATAATATAAAGTACTTTCTTAATTAAATTTCAAAAGTGTTTTACTTAATTTTGAAAGTTGTTTCCTTTAATATTAGAAATTAATTTTCTAATTAAGGAAAAATAATTTCTAATGAGATTAGAAATATGAATTTCTAATTAGAGTATAAATAGTTTTCTAATTAGATATTATATAATTTTAAAAAGGGCCTTTTTCTAAATTATAATGAGTAAGAAGAACAATTTATTGAAAATTGTTTTCAATTAAAATTTTACTAAAGGAGTCAAGATAATTAGAAATAGTTTCCAATTAAATTTGAAAATTGTTTTCAAATCAAAATAAATATCTATTTGGACTAGGGATATAATACATTTAGGAATCAATGAATTTAATCTAATTCAATTTTTCTAAGGAGTTGGAAATATTAGTTTAGATTATAAGATCAATAAATAGAATCAATCGATGCTTCATATTTTATACTTATATTTTGATTACAAGTGTTACGATTCATATATTTAGTTTCTTGTTGTGTTTGATGTTGGGTTAAATAGACCAAGTGGGAGAAATGTAGGATTTTTTCCCAAATTCTTAGGATACCCCAGTATTCAAAATTTGATCCATTTAATGGTTTATCCCATTAATCACGTAAAGGTCCATACATCATCATTTTCATCTTTTTGTGATGGGTAGAGGAGATGAAGTGATGAAATATATTTTGGATCTCTATCCTCAGCTTCACGCAATACTAACCGAACACGATCGAGTTGTGGAGATCAGAGGCTAGAAGATTCAAATATTTTTGAAATGTTGCTGGACAGTATTGGTGCAATGGCTGGAGGTATTCTTCGGTTATGTTTCCGCTTGTTGAACATTGTGAATAGGACGCATGTATTTTGTTTATACATAAATAATTTTGTGTTTTAAGATGCATGCTTTAGTTTACATTTGGTATCAGAGCCACCGTGCCTCTGCCTTGCATCTAAATTGTCTAAGAATATACTCCTTTGTTATGCTTTGTTTCTCATTTTCATTTTTATCGTATGAGCTGAGCATGTGTTGTTGAAAAATCCTGACGTCTATGTACATGATGGACGTTGAAATTATATTTTGGCACTCCAGGTTTCACCTATTGGTGACAGGACGGTGAAGGAAGGAGGGACGACGATGACAGTGCATGGTAGCCTTCAAACATCACCAGCCATGCAACGTCGTATGTTTTGTTTTCTAAAGTGTCATGCACTTCGGCTCGTCGTCGTCATCCCATCACTACCATCCTCAACTTTGTGGTGACTATCGTACACCTGGTTACTATCGGGTTGTAGCCGAGTCACACCGACCCAGCTGGAGGTTGAAGAGGATGATCTCTCCCTTTTTTAAATAATTAATTCATTAATTTTGTTAATGTTAGTAGTTGTTGGGCTAATCAAGCACCTAACTAATTCTGTTCTGATTTTAATTAGAAAATCATTTTTGGTATTAATATTTTGTGAACATTAATTTTTAATTTGTATGTCTAATATTTGAATTAAATATGACATGCAATTTATAATTGTTTAACCATTTGCACAAATTATAAGTGATTAATTGAAAATTATGTGTATAAATTTATGATCATTATGATTTTAATTAATTGGGAGTAGCCCCAACATCTCTAATTAATTCAGATTATATATTTAGTTTTAAGATCACATTAAAACGTTAATTGTAATTAATCATAAGCGATATGATAAAATCTACCTGCAAGAATTTTGTTATATTTGTATGATTAATTAGGATCAAATATTAGATTATATTTTTTAATCTACCCACAGGAATTAAGAAAAGGAACACAATTCAATAATTTTTTCATAAAGTTATAGATGAATCTAATTAAGTAGAACTTTAGCCCACAGGCAATTCTTATATCACTAGATTCATGTATTAAAAGCATGATTTACATTGGTAAAGCATTAATTATTATTAGTCTCAGACTATATATAACAATCATGTATGTTTGAACTTGCAGTTACTCAGACTGTGAATATTTCTGATATTAAGTGTGATATTCTCGAGTTGAGGGGTGATAACTATAAGGTATGGAAGGAGAGAATTCTACTTCATTTAGGCTGGATAGACATAGATTATACTATTAGGAAAGATGAACCACCGAGTATAACTAAAACCAGTACTCTGGATGTTGTTGCTCTTTAAGGAAAATGGGAGAGATCTAATCGCCTCTCTGCGATGTTCATAAGGACCAAAATATTTGCTGATATTCGTAGTTCTATCGAACAACATAATAAAGTCAAGGATCTATTGAAGGCCATTGATGAGCAATTCGCCACATCTGATAAGACCTTTGCCAACACCTCGATTATTTAGTTGTCATCTATGAAGCTCACAGGCATAAGGGGTGTATGTGATCATATCATGCATATGAGAGACATAGCGGCTCAGCTAAAAGCCTTGGAGGTTACCATATCGGAATCTTTCCTGGTACATTACATTCTGTGCACTCTGTACCAACAATGCGGTCCTTTCAAAATCTCTTATAACAAACATAAGGACATGTGGCTGATCAATGAACTGTTAACCACGTGTGTGCAAGAAGAGGAGAGGTTGTTGATGGAAGAGGGTGAAAGGGTGAATTTGACTGTTTTAGGAAAGAAAAGACAGGATGATGTCAAAATAAAAGGGAAAAGGAAAAATTTCTCCTCAGTCCGATATAAAGAAACCATCAAAGCATTTCTTCTGCAAGAAGAAGGGATACATAAAGAAAGACTGTGCTAAATTTAAAAAATGGCTCGAAAAGAAAGGTACTCCATTTTCATTTGTTTGTTATGAATCTAATATGGCTAATGTTAATCATAACACGTGGTGGATTGATTCTGGTTCTACAATCCATGTTTCAAATACCTTGCAGGGTATGCAAAACCTAAGGAAGCTAGTGGGAAGTAAATAATACATCTATTTAGGAAGTAGGACGAGTTCACATATGGAAGCGATTGACACTTGCAGTTTAGTGGATCAATCTTGGAGAAGACCCTTGCTCCCTGCAGGTGGTCAAATAGATCATCAATTCGAGGCAGAGGATACTTGTTCTTAACGGTCACCTTGTTGAGTCTCCGATAATCAATACACATCCGCCATGTTCCATCCATCTTCTTAACAAATAGAATAAGTGCTCCCCAAGGTGACGAACTCGGCTGTATATGCCCCTTCTCTAATAGTTCCTTAAACTTTTCCTTAAGCTCCTTTAACTCAGCTAGAGTCATTCTATAAGGTGGTATCGAAATAGGTGCAGTACTGGGAATCAAGTCAATGGCAAACTTGATTTTCTTCATTGGTGGTAAACCAGGTAATTCCTCTGGGAACACATCTGGAAATTCTCTTACAACCAGAAAATCCCCTAACTCCCCTTCATTTACCTCAGTGTCCACAACATGTGCCAAGAAGGCTTCACCCCCTTTTTTCATCATCCTATTAGCTAGCAAGGCCGAAATAATTCTTGGTGATGATGTTTTCTTGTCCCCTCTGAAAATCACCTTCTCATTGTTGCCCAAATCAAATTCCACCTCCTTGAGGCCACAATCCAACTTCGCATGATATTTCATAACATCCATCCCAAGTATAACATCTAAACCTTTTAAGTCTAGAGGAAGTAAGTCTACTACCAGTCTAGCACCATCAACGAAGAGCTCACAACTTCTATATACTTGACTTATTATTACATTTCTCCCTAAAGGATTACTAACAATCAAAGAGTTATCAAAAGGCATTGAATTCACACCATGCAATGTCATGCTTGCAGAAACAAAAGAATGTGTAGAACCAGAATCAATTAAAACATATACTTCAGAATTAAATAGCTGAGCCATACTCGTAACAACCTCAGGTGCGGCTACAGCTTCCTCTCTGGTCATGGCAAACACTTTTGCCTGTGCCTGACCCCTTGACCTTCCTAAAGGAATAACCTTCTTTGCAGTTCCAGAGCTGCCCACCTCAGTGACTGGCCTAGTTCCTACTATTTTTTCTCTTTTTGGGGCTTGAAATTATGGCCCCTCTTGCCTCAGTACTTGAGGACAGTCTCTAATCAAGTGTCCCTTTGCCCTACATCGAAAACGTGCTCCAAGTAACCTAAAGCACTCTCCCTTGTGGAACTTCCCACAATGTTCACATTGGGGGTTTGTGTACCTGCTCCTCTCCACCCTGCTATTTCCTCTTGCTATTGAGGCTTCCACTGACACTGCCCTTGCTTGCTTATTCATTGCAAAGGCACTACTCCCCACCTCACTTTGTATATGAAAACTCTTTATATTCCTCTCAGGCATTGGAGCCCTCATCCCCTTCTTCAAAGGTAGTCACAGAAGTTATGGATCAGGAATTTCTCCTTGATCCCCAAATGAAGGCCTCCTTGAAACTTACGACACTTATCTTCCTCATTCGCCACAATGTTGGCCACATATCAGGAAAGCTGAGTAAATTTCAGCTCATACTCACTCACAGTCATGTCCTTTTGTGTGAGATTCAGCAATTCCCTAACCTTCTCTTGTACATAAACTATGGAGAGGTACTTCTTCCTAAACATTTCCACAAAGTCTCTCTATGCTAGCACCGGAGGCATAACCTGACTGTGGGGCATTGATTCCCACCAATGAAGTGCATCCCCTTGTAGCAAGCTCATAGCATAATCCAGTTTCTCCTCATCTGAGCACTTTATCTGAATCAGGACCCTCTCGGTTCTCTTCAACCATGCTTCGGCCTAATCTAGATTTGTTGTTCCATTAAAATCCATAGCCCCAAACTTACAGAGCTTATCATACTGTCCACTCCTATCCACTGGAGATGGCACTGGCACTTGTGACCTTTGGCCCATGGCATAGGTAAAAGCCTGGGCAAAGGTTTGAAAGAAATGCAGATCCATGGGGTTCATTTGGGGCATAAGAGGAGGCGGTGGAGGCACCTCATGTTGCACATTAGGTGCCTCAAGATCTAGAGCAGAATGTGTCCCAACATCTTACGGGACATAGGATTCATCCGTGCTCCCTTGACGAGAGCGAGATTGAGTCACAGCTCCTCGAGTTCTCTTTCGAAGCGGCATATTCACCCCTTCAATATAAAACCATTGAAAACCTTTAGTTAATGAAAAAAAAATTTTAAATTATGCAAAACAGTCCAAATCGTATAAAACAATTTCAAATCATATGAAATAATTTAAAACAATGCAAGTTATTCGTTTAAAACAATGCATATTCATTACATGTCTTAATCTACCCAATTTATGCCTAAGCCTATTCCTACACCTGGACCTAAACCTAGTTGATCTGATACCACAACATGTTGTTTTGGAGCCCAACATCGAACGTGGAATCATGTAGATCGAGCGTGGAGGGAGGCTTAGAAGTTGCAAATTTAGAAGAAAGTACTTCAAAAGCAAAGGTGGGCTTCATCGCGGTGAACTCTTCCCTGGACCCTTCGGGAATTTTACGCCCCAGTGAACGATTTAACTTTCATCACAGATCCATTTAACGGACATTAAACAGACATGGGTGATGTTGTGGGTTCTCACAGACCTGAGAAGGTCCGTTTAACGAACCTAAAGTTCATCTAACGGATATAGGGGACACCCAAGCCCCACCAAAGCCTTTCCCATAGTTCCTACATCCATTCTAACATTACTTTCTCTCATAATATTCTCAAATTCACCCCTTCTAATGCAATACCACTTCATATCAATACAAAAACCAACTTTTTTCCATTAAATCCTCTAATCCCTACTCATTCGATTCATAAAAACCTCAAATTCTCATCATTTACCATAGTTATCCTATGTATACATCCCATACAGCATCACCACTTATAATGCTCATATGTCTCAGCTCTGATATCCAAAGTTAACATAATTTATACCATTGGAAAGCTAAGAGGGGAAACTACAACTTCCAAGAGACAACTTTATCTAATTCAGCCTAGATTAATCCAGTTTTCCCCCTAAGGTTAGTACACAATTTTACCCCTATGGAAAACTTGAAATATGAAATGTACAATTACAAAAGAAATATGCACATACATATTGGAAACTTCTTTAATTCTCAATTTATTTCTAAATCAAAATGAAGTTCATATATAGCTTTAATTGTATATCAACATTACATCGAAGGCTTAACACAAGATACAAAATACACTAGATGCTCAATGTTTGATATGCTTATAAAGCTATCTACAAGTCTCGCTACTAACTTAGTACAAAAGATTTCTAGTTATCTTGGAGTTTCCGAATGCCTTGCAAGGATTGCTAATCTTCTCGTTCTGCACCTAAGGATTGGAAAAATATTGGGTTGACCTAAATAGCTCAGTGGCTAATATATTTATAGCCATTGGCAATGAGCCACATAGTCAAGCATATATGCATCTATTCATATAAGCATACTCGTCTTATCTTAATCTAACATTGTAAGTTCAACATTCACAAATCCAATTCACAACTCATACTTCAATACATCATCATATAAAACTTATTGGATGTAATTTATCACCAAATCATAACACACAAATTGCATCATAACTTAACATATCAAAATGTAAACACACAAATAAATGGCTCGAGGGTTTTGTGGAATAAAACGGAGAAATCGAAGTTTACACCGTGAACGAAACAAGTCCACTTTTTAGATCTCGTATGCCACAAATCGGGCAGTCGGGAGAAGTCTTTATGTCAATGTGCACGTGACTATGAAACGGTTCCTTTGTTTCCCAAACACAATCAACTCTGATGCTCAATTCAATCAATCACAAAGTCATATTCTCATGCTTTTTCTTCTTTCCATTTAATTAAAATGCCATGACACAATTCCAAGGCATAGCATGATCATACTCACAATTCAATTTTATCATAATGCATTTTCCACATCACAACAAATGAAAACAAGCCATTTTAGCACACAATACACATACAAGGCATTTTGTTTATATTACACAACAACTACAAATAAATTACCCACCTAATTGGCTTGCAAAATCCAAGTTAAGCTTGCCTTTCCTCTTGCTCTTGGATTAGGTTTCCTTGATTTCATAAATAAATCAAATTTTCCATTCAATCCAATTTTCAATAAATCCGTAAAGCTTCAAAATCACAAAAAATGAAATAATTGCTAAATTGAGCTTAGCTAACTAACCCATGGTCTATTTAAGTTAGAAAGACCAACACCTAGTTTAGAAACCCTAAAATCAAATGGGTTCCCTTAAATCATCTTATTCCAACACAAATCCATTCTCTCTCTCTTCCTTTCATTCTCAACACAACCCATTTCTTTAATAAGCAAGAGGAAAGATAATTAACTTACCTTAACAAGCTTGATTTATCTTCTTTCTCCATGATTTTCTCTCCTTCCTAGCTTCTCCTACGATTTTCTCCTTGTTCTCATCTTTCTCTATGTTTTCTCTCTCTTCTCTTAGCTTTTCACGATCCTCTCCTCTTTCTTTCTTATTTCAAGACCTTTTTATTAATCTTTCTTCCCATTTTGCCTCTTATTAAACTTATCTTTCCATATTTACCCTTCTTTCTTTTAACATAAAGCCTACAAACTATTTAAGCTAACTTAATTCTAACACTTCATTCTAATTTCAATTTTCTATTCATACTTTCTAATTTAATGGACTAAAATAAAAAAATCAAACAAATAAATATACAATAATTGAAAGAAAATTTTGGGGTCCAACAATTCTCCCACTAAAAGAATTTCATCCGTGAAGTTCTTACTTGAGTCTACGAAGAGGTGTGGATACTTCTCCTTCTTTGCTTTCAAAGGCTCCCATGTTGCCTCCTCTGTCGAATGGTTCTTCCATAAGACTTTAACTAGCTTTAAAATCTTACTTCTCAAGATCTTTTTCTTCGAATCTAGGATCTCTATTAGTTGCTCCTCATATGTCAAATCTTCCCTTAACTAAATCTTTGAAGGTTGAACTATGTTTGAAGGATCTGATCGGTACTTTCTCAACATCGATAAGTGGAAAACATTGCGAATCTTAGATAATTCCAATGGTAATTCTAACTTGTAAGTTAAAGGCCCAATCTTCTCAATGATCTCATAAGGGCCTACATATCTTGGACTAAGCTTGCCCATCTTAGCAAATCTCAAAACTCCTATCCATGGAGAAACTCTAAAAAACACTTTATCTTCAACTTCAAATTTCATCTCCTTTCTATGTGTATTCGTATAGCTCTTCATTCTATGTTAAGCTGCTTTAAGTCTATTTCACCACTTTAATCTTATCAACTGTGACTTATACCAACTCAAACCCTAAAAGCCTCCTTTCACTATCCTCATCCCAACAAATAGGAGTTCTGCGCCTCCTACCATACAAAGCTTCATAAGGTGCCATTTGAATTCCTGAGTGATAGGAATTATTATAAACAAATTTGATTAAAGGCAAATGATCATCCCATGAGCCTTTGAAATCCATAACATAAGCTCTTAACATTGCCTCCAATGTTGGGATTGTTCTCTCCGATTGTCCATCAATCTGTGGATGGAAAGATGTACTAAAGTGTAACTTAGTTACCAAAGCCTCTTGTAAGCTTTCCCAGAACCTAAAGGTAAACCTGGGATCTCTATCTGAGACTATCGAACTTGAAATCCCATGAAGTTTGATTATCTCATATATGTATTTCTTGGCCAAACCATTCAAAGAATCTATCTTCTTAATTGCTAAAGAATGTGTAGACTTGGTTAGCCTATCCACAATTACCCGTATTACGTCATGATTTCTGTTAGTCCTCGACAATCCCATCAAGAAATTCATCGTAATCCTTTCCTATTTCCATTCCGGAATCCAAAAAGATTTAAACTTGCCTGAAGGTGCCTGATGTTTAGCCTTGACTTGTTGGCACACTAAGCATCTTTTAGCATATTCTACAACTTCTTTCTTCGTTCCTTTCCATCAGAAATGATCCTTCAAATCTCTATACATTCTTATACTTCCTGTGTGCATAAGAATCTTGTCTTTCAACTCTTGGATATTAGGAATACATAGTCTGTTTCCTACCACCATCAATCCATCTTCCCTTACCTCTATTTTAGAAGGATTACCACTTTTAATCTCTTCTCTAAGCCTGCTCAAATACTCATCTTGCTCCTACAACTCCTTTATCTTCTCATTCAACACTAGCCTTACTCTAAAATTAACCAATACATAACTTGATTCGGCTTGTTTCAATGTCACCCTGAGTTTGGATAATTCCTTCAACAAAGGAGGATACAATATTTCCACATGTTCTATAGTCGATTTCCTACTCAGTGCATACGCTACTATATTAGCTTTCTCTATATGATATTTTATCATCAAGTCATAATCCTTAAGTATCTCTAACTATCTTCTCTATCTTAAATTCAACTCTTTCTGGCTCATCAAATACTTAGGACTCTTGTGGTCTGTAAACACCCTAGTGGTGACTCCGTATAAGTAATGTCTCCATATTTTCAACGCAAAGATTATAGCAGCCAACTTTAAGTCATGTGTAGGATAATTCATCTCATAAGGTTTCAATTGCAAAAAGCATAGGCAATCACTTTATCTCCTTGCATCAACACACATCCTAATCCCTTCCTTGAGGCATCACTATACACTATGTATACATTATCACTAGAAGGCAATGTCAAAATTGGTGCAGTTGTGAGCCTATTCTTCAATTCCTCAAAACTTCTCTAGCACTCCTCTATCCGAACAAACTTCTGATTCCTCCTTTTCAATTTGGAAAGTATAACTGCTATCATCGAAAAGTCCTCCACAAACCTTTTATAATATCCAGCCAAACCCAAGAAGCTCCTCACTTTGGTTAAATTCTTAGGTGCTTCCCATTTCACAACATCCTCTGTTTTTCTCGAATCCATATGCACTCGTTTTTTTGAAACTACATGTCCAAGGAACACCACTTCCTTTAACCAAAATTCACATTTATCGAATTTGGCATATAACTCTTCCTTCCTCAATGTCTTCAAAGAAAGCCTCAAATGTTCCTTATGCTCCTTGTCACTCTTGGAATAAACTAATATGTCATCAACAAAGATTATGACATATTAGTCTAAAAGGACTTAAAGACTCTATTCATCAAATCCATGAAAGCTGCAGGGGCATTTGTCAATCCAAAGGGCATAAATAGAAACTCAAAACGCCCATACCGTGTTCTAAAAGTAGTTTTTGACACATCAGACTCCTTTATCCTCAACTAATGGTAACCCGATCTTAGATCTATCTTAGAAAAGACTCTTGCCCTTTTCAATTGATCAAACAAATCATGTATGCACGGGAGCAGATATCTATTCTTAATTGTGATATGGTTAAGCTTCCTATAATCCACACACATTTGTAATGAGTCATCTTTCTTCTTCATAAAAAGGACCAAAGCTCCCCAAGGCGAAGAGCTCGGCCTTATGTAACCTTTCTCCAAAAAATCTTCCAATTGCTCCTTAAGCTCCTTCAATTCCGCTAGAGCCATTCTATAAGGTGGAATCGATATTAACGTTCTGCCTGGAAGAAACTCAATGGGAAATTCAATTTCACTAGATGGCGGTAGTCATGGTAAGTCCTCAGGAAAGACATCCAAGAATTCCATGACCATTAGTATATCTTCTAACTTCCCTCTATCTACCTTTGTGTCTATCACATAGGCTAAATATGCTTCACATCCCTTCCTCATCAATCTCTCTACTGTCAGAGCTGAAACAATCTGAGGTGGACTGACTTTTCTATCTCCCATAAACACCACCTTTCTACCTTTGTTCAACTCAAACTCTACTATCTTCCATTTGCAATCCAAAATAGCATTATACTTCTCTAATATGTCCATGCCTGAAATCATATCTAGCCCTCCTATCCGTAATGGGATTAGATCCACCACTAATTGTTCTCCTCCAATATGCATCTCACAGTCTCTATAAACTTAACTAATAATAATACATTGGCCTATTGGAGTACTAACCATCAAAGTAGTATCCAATGTGCTCAATTCTCTACCATTCATAATTCTACTTGATGAAATAAATGAATGGGTGGAACCCAGATCAACCAAAACAACAATATCCTCATCAAATAATTTAATCATACCAGTTATGACTTCCGGAGATGTCTTTGTGTCCTCCCTCGTCATAGCAAACACTCTAGCTGGTGCTTATCCCCTCAATCTTCATAGAGGGTTCACTTTCCTTGTCACATCAGTACTGCCCATTTCAGTTACTATCCTGTGTCCCACTGTCTCAGCCCTCTTTGAAGCTTGCATTTGACTTCTCTCTTGTCTTGCGTTTTGAGGGCACTCTCTTAACATGTGGCCTTTCTCCCCGTAGTTGAAACATAGACCAATCAATCGGTAACATTCCCCTTTATGAAACCTTCCACAGTGATCACATTTGGAAATGTGTGACTTACCCCCATCTCCCTTCCTGCTACCTCCAACCGTTGAAGCTTAATGTGAGACAATTTTCATCTATTTAGCCCTGCTGGCTCCATTGCTCCTCCCCTCATACTATGTAGGGAAAGTCCTGGCACTCCTCTCTGATATAGGAGCATCGCCTCCCCTTTTAAATTGCTCTCTCCCTTTCCTCTTTCTATTTATTGCACTCTTGATGTTCTCCATATTTTCCACTCTCAATGCTACTTCTACCAGCTGTTGGAAGTTGTAGAAATTCTGTGCCAACACTTTCTCTCTAATGACCATGTGCAGTCCTACTTCAAACCTTCAGCACCTAGTCGCTTCGCTCATCATTATCTCAACTGCATATCCAGTCAATTGTGTAAATCGGCGCTCATATTCGCTCACCATCATCTCCCTTTGGGTGAGGCTAAAAAACTCTCTCTACTTCTACTGGATGTACACTTCAGACAAATACTTCTTCTTATAAACAATCAGGAAGTCCTTCCATGCCAACACT
The DNA here is from genome assembly GCA_027563575.1 of Erythroxylum pedicellare. Classification (NCBI taxonomy): domain Eukaryota; kingdom Viridiplantae; phylum Streptophyta; class Magnoliopsida; order Malpighiales; family Erythroxylaceae; genus Erythroxylum; species Erythroxylum pedicellare. The sequence continues at coordinate 9,706 of JAOQMP010068416.1, read as the reverse complement.
GGTGGCTTCATCTTACTTCTTAGGACACTCTCCACTAATGCAGAGCATCCCCTTGTAGTAAACTCACAGCATATTCAACCTTCCCATCACCTTTACAGTCCATCTGCTCCAATATCTATTCCGTCTTTCTCAGCCATGTCTCAGCCTCCCTGGGATTAGTGGTCCCATAAAAGTCCATTGCTTCGTACTTCCTCAACTTGTCAAACTACTTCCCTTTCTTAATTAGGGTCAGAGTAGAAGATTATGGCATTTGACCCATAACCTGGACAAAGGCCTGAGTAAATGCCTTAAACAATCTTAGATCCAAGGTAGGCACTTGTTCTAACGAAACAGATGACTCCCACATATGTGTCGAGAGGGACCACTACTATGCCCTATAGAAGCTTCAGCATCTCCTAGGGCTCCAGACTCATCCGTGACTCTTGGTGGAGGGTCAGGTGCAATCGATCCTTGCAAAACTCCTCGTGTCCTTATATGAGGTGGCATTTCACTCCTTCAATAGAAACACTAACGATTACCTTACATTTTATCTTAATCTTATTTCCTACATATATGTATGATATGCATGTCATTTAATACAATCAATCAATTTACAATGCAACCATTTTATCACATATCACAATAATGCATAGCACAACTTTTTCTAAGCCTAGGACTTTTTAAATCCTAAGCTCTGATACCACAAGATGTTGGACCCCATTTCCGAAGCCCAACTATTCAGAGTCATAAAGCATGAGTGGAATACCCCGTAGGTCTTTTTAAAATCAACAACAAAGACTATAAATTTTTTCGGAGAGATACAAAAATGTGTTAGTAATCTATTGCTTCAATAATCACCTCATTTGGAGGTCAGATGAAGAAGTTATGTCCAAAAAAATCAACCATGATTCTATCCTCAATCATATTGTACCTATCTTGGGACAATTAGTATAACTTTCACTAGATAATTCAAATTAAGGTCATTTAATGAATTTTTCAAAGAAAACTTAAAGATCTATAACTTTTGTGAAGACCTCAAAGAGAGATTTTTCAATTTAGAGGGTCAAAAATGCAAATTTCCGAAAATCCATAGTGTATGTCCGCCTCACGGACATACACAGACATACATAGGGTTAGGGGCCATTCCAAACCCAAAAAAGGTCTATTTAATGGACTTAATGTCAGTTAAACGGACATGAGCGATGCTAGAGGTCCTCACAGACTTGAGAAGGTCCATTTAACGGACCTAAAGTCCATCTAATGGACATAAGGGATACCCAAGCCCCTCTAAAGCCTCTCTCATGATTCCTACATCTATTATAACATTACTTTCTCTCATAATCTTCTCAAATTCACCCCTTCTAGTGCAATACCACTTTACATCAATTCAAACACCAACTTTCATTCATTAAATCCTCTAATCCCTACTCATTTGATTCATCAAAACCACTAATTCTCATCATTTACCATAGTTATCCTGTGTATACATCCCATGCAACATCACCACTTATAATGCTCATATCTCTCAACTCCGATATCCAAAATTTACATTCTTTATACTGTTGGAAAGCTAAGAGGATAAACTACTACTTGAAAGAAGACTACTTTGCCTAATTCAGACTAGATTAATCCATTATTTTTCCCTAAATTCAGTATACAATTTTGCCCCTATGGAAGACTTGAAATATGATATGTATAACTATAAGAGAAATATGCACATATACATTGGAAATTTCCTCAATTCTCAATTCATTTCTAAATCAAAAGGAAGTTCATGCATAGCTTTAATTACATATCAACATTACATCAAAGGTTTAACACAAGATACAAAATACATTGGATGCTCAATGTTTGGTATGCTTATAAAGTTATATACAAGTCTAGTTACTAACTTAGTACAAAAGCTTTCTAGCTATTTTGGAGTTTCCGAATGCCTTACAAGGATCGCTATTCTTCTCACTTTGTACTTGAGGAGTGGAAAATATTGGGTTGAGCTAAACAGTTTAGTGGTTAATATATTTATATCCATTAGCAATGAGCCACATAATCAAACATATATGCTTCTATTCATATAAGCATACTCGTCTTATCTTAATCTAACAATGTAAGTTCAACGTTCACAATTCCAATTCATAACTCATAGTTCAATACATCATCATATAAAACATATTGCATGTAATTTATCACCAAAGCATAACACACAAATTGCATCATAACTTAACATATCAAAATGCAAATGCACAAACAAATGGCTTGAGGGTTCTATGGAACAAAATGAAGAACCGAAGTTTACACCGTGAATGAAACGAGTCCATTTTCCGATTCTCGTATGCCAAAAGCGGGCAGTTGAGAGAAGCCTTTATGTCGAAGTACAAGTGACTACGAAATGATTCCTCTCTTGCCCAAACAGATTCAACTATCATGCCCAATTCAATATCATATTCTCACGCTTTTTCTTCTTTTCATTTAATCAAAATGCCATGACATAATTCTAAGGCATAACATGATCATACTCATAATTCAATTTTATCAAAATTTCATACATCATAATGCATTTTTCACATCACAACAATTCAAAACAAGCCATTTTAGCACACAATGCACATATAAGGCATTTTGTTGATATTACACAACAACTATAAATAAATGACCCACCTAATTGGCTTGCAAAATCCAAATCAAGCTTGCCTTTCCTCTTTCTCTTGGATTAGGTTTCCTTGATTTCCTAATTAAATCAAATTTCCCATTCAATCCAATTTTTAATAAAATTAGTAAGGCTTCAAAATCACAAAAATGAAATAATTGCTAAATTGAGCTTAACACTAACTTACCTATGGTTTATCTAAGTTAGAAAGACTAACACCTAGTTTAGAAACCCTAAAAGCAAATGGGTTCCCTTAAATCGTCTTCTTCCAACACAATCTCTCTCTCTTCCCTTTATTCTTAACACAACCCATTTCTTTAATAAGCAAGAAAAAAGATAATTAACTTACCTTAACAAGCTTGATTTCTCTGCTTTCTCCATGATTTTCTCTCCTTCCTAGCTTCTCCCACGATTTTCTCCTTCTTCTCTTCTTTCTCTACGTTTTCTCTCTTCTCTTAGCTTTTCATGATCCTCTCCTCCTTCTTTCTTATTTCAAGCCCTTTTTATTAGTCTTTCTTGCCATTTTCCCCTCTTTAAACTAGTCCTTCCATAAATTCTTTTAACATAAAGCCTACTAACTACTTCAGCTAACTTAATTCTAACACTTCATTCTAATCTCAATTTTCTAATTTCTATTCATACTTGCTAATTTAATGGACTAAAATAAAAAAATAAACAAATAAATCAATAATAATTTAAAGAAAATTTCGGGGTCCAACATTGTGTTTGTTCATGCATGCATGTTTTATTATGTTATTTTGTTAACGTGTTTTGTAATTTTTGTTATTAATTTAGTGCATTCCTTAGTTAGTTTATGCTATGTAGGAGAACTTTAGGTAGTGAATTCACTTGGTTTACGCTAGGAAGGAGATCTTTAGGTGATAAACCTATCCCTTTTATTGATAACATACATCGAAGATGAAGACCTCAATAGGATTCTGAAGACAATCGTGAGGAACCCGAGCATGAAGATCAAGTGAATAACCACAAGATGGGTGAAAGGTAGTTGGTGATGAAGGAGTATGTTAGACCAATGATTAGTGCTATGACATCATGTATACGTTTGGGAGAGGTAGCTAGAAATTACAAATTGAAGAGTATATATTACAACATGCTGCCATCTTTCTATGGGGTTCCCAATGAAGACCCTTTAACTTTCATTCGAGAATTCTGTACCATTCTCTAAACATTCCCTTTGGATGCCCTAAATAAGGATCAACTCAAGATGAGGTGCTTCCCAAACACATTGAAGGATCGAGCCAAGTTGTGACTAATGACGCTTCCTCCCAATTTATTGACAACATAAGAAGAGGTGTACAACAAATTCATGGTAAATTCCCAACAAAAGAAATCTGATTTGTGCACCAAGATAGCTACCTTCAATCAGAGGGACGGAGAGCCATTCCATGAGGCATGGGAACATTTTAAGCTCTTGCTGATACAAAGTCCACAACATCATTTTCCGGTTCACATGATAAATCAATTCTTCTATGATGGGTTGACGCAATAGTGCTAGTACACGTTGGACAATGTAGCAGTAGGAGCTATAAGAGAGAGGACAGCCAAAGAAACTTATGAAATATTCAAAATGTTGGGGGATAATTCTTAATAAAAGAGCATGAGGGGAAGAAGATCTAGAGTTCATAAAGTGAGGTCGAATCAAGAATTGGCTCTGTAATTAGCTGAGTTAATGAGGCATGTAAAGATGCTAATTACGAGACTACCTCAACACGTTCCAAATCAATAAGTGTGTCGTATATGTGGAACTTGTAGTCATAAAGAGAATGTTTGTAGGTATTCTTGCAAACCTTTTAATGGGGAGGAATAAGTGAATGCCTTTAACGGTTCTCAACCAAGGGAGAAAAATGATCCATATTCAAACATATACGATTCTGGTTAGAGAAGACCCTAATTTTTCATAGAAGAGCAATAATCCACTAATGCAACCCCAATAGTAATACCAAAATTTTCAGAGGTTGAGTTATTACCAAAAGAAATCCTTAAATAAAAACCCCACTGAGCAAGCCTTCCTTAGAAGAAAACTTGAAAACATTTATTCAGGTCGTAACCCAAAATCAAGAAATGAACGACAAGAGGTTCCACTCTTTGGAGGCATTTATAAAGAGGATTGAGATCCAAGTAGGGCAACTCACTACTCAAATGCACAACAGTCAAAAGGGAAAGTTGCCTAGTAAACTTGAGGTAGTCTAAGCAATCACTATTCTGAGAAGTGGTAAAGTGATTGACAATTATGTTGAGTTTCCTTCTGAGCTATCTGATGCTTATAATCAAGAGAAGGAAAGAGTCACCCAAGAAGAAGATGAGTGGAATGAGAAAGCAATGGGAGAAACTCTTCAAGCATCATTCAAAAGGGTGAACAACTTAAGCATGACACCAAGGACAATGAAGGATAAAAACTTCACAAGGCGATGAATCCTTATCGACCACCAATTCTATATCTAAGTCACCTTAAGGATCCTATCTGTATCACATGCTTTCTAAGGTCAATGTTAATATGCCCTTGCTAAATGTTATTAGGAACATTTTGACTTATGTCAAGTTCTTCAAGGAACTAAACACTAAGAAACGAAAGTTTGAATATAACAAAAAGGTACTAGTTTTGGAAGTAGTAAGTGCAATTTTACAATTGCATTTACACCCCAAACTGAAAGATCTAGGACATTTTATCATACAAGTATCAATGGGTAATGGTAATGAGGTTAAGGGTATGTTTTATGTTAAAGCAAGCAGAAATTTTATGCCTCATTCTATTTATGAGAAGTTGGATCTAGGACAGCTAAGACCAACTAATATATGCCTACAATTAGTTGATAGGTCAATCTATTATCTAAAAGGAATAATAAAAGATGTGTTAGTGAAGGTTGGCTGATTGATTTTTCCTGTAGACTTTGTTATCTTAAACATAGGGGAGGTTAAACAACAAGGGAAGGAGCACGTCATACTTATATGGATGCCTTTTATGGCCACTACTAATACCTTGATTGATATGAAGAATAGAAAGCTAAGCATGACTGTTTCGGTCAATTTTTAATGTTTAACCTACTCTTACTACTACTATTTCCAAAGACTGTTCTTTTTTTTACCAAGTTAATGCTACAGATTTTGATTTCACTGATTGAACCCAATTTTCTTATATAAATTGGTGACATTTTCATGGTTTTTACTACGCTTCTTGGCTCTTATTTTTATATTTTATGCTTAATTTGACTCTTGAGTGCGTGCCTTTACTTTATATAGTTTGAGAGTAAAATTGTCCCAAGTTATTATCAATTGCACTAAATTAATTTTACTAAGAACAATTGATATTGCAAACTACTATTTGTTTATTGTAGGATACTCAAAGAAGTAGAGGCAAGGAGTGAAGCAAGGAGTAAAGGCTAAAAATGATAAGTCAACAAGTCAAGGTAATAAGAAGTTCGCTGCGGCAACGTAGTGATGTTACACCACGATGAAGTATAAAAAACCCAAGCAAAGACTCTTCGGGATAATTTCGCCTCAGTGTGAGATCACGTCACCATGGCGAACTCAGTAGATTATTCATGAAAACTTTTGGGTTTGCCACGGTGAACCTTCAAATACCTAAACTATTTTTGGAAGTTTACCCACTGTACAACCCGATCCATAACCCATTTTTTTAAACCTACCTATTTTAGATTAAGAAGGGGAGAGATAGCTGACAGTTCAAGAATACACACTCACTCTCTCTACCTTTGGAAGAAAAATTCTTCTACACACCTTCATCCCCTCTCATCCACATCACTGTTCTGCTGCTTCATTGACAACTACTACCATGGATACTTCCAGTGGGTTCCCAGTGGTGAAATCTCCTGGAGTTATGCTTGGCTAGGCACCTCTCTCCTCTTGAAGATGTAGCAATGGCTAGAGTTCAATAGGCTTCAAAGGGGAATAGTTTATTCCATGTTCAGCTATATTGCTATGAACTCCTAGGTTCAGGATTTGTGATTTGTTGTTGAATATTTTTATTAGAGTTTAATCAAATGTTGGATATTCAATGTGTTATTGGGATGTGTTGATGTAGAACTTGGAGCTTAAATATATGAAGTCTCATATGTCTATTTGTGATCTTATTGATTCTCTTTTATCTGCTTAGTTGTGTTTGATATTGAGTTGATTCTAGATCCCAAAGTGACTTATTACATTGACTTACCCATTACACACACAATAAGGGCATTCAATAACGTCTTAAGAAATGGAATTCATTGATTAAGACCTTGGACTTAAAGAGTTCTTTAAGGTTTACCATTTGAAACTTAGTGATTTCACTCTAATCAAAATTTATTTTGAACAATGATAGCCAAAGCTCATTTTCAAGAGGACACTATTCCATTTGATCAGTTGTCTTAATTTTTCCGTTCTTATTGACAAAATCCAAAAACACATTTTATACATTTTTTATCACAATTCATTTAATTTTTTCAAGACTTCCAAAGATTAAACGCCTTTCTTTGCTAATTTAGCTTGCATATCATGACACATAGGCTAGCTTAGAACCATTTACTAGGTTCTGATTAAGTGAAACAACCCAAGGTTGCATTCTATATTGCAATCCTTGGAATTAAAATTTTGATTTGACCTTCAAGGATAAGAATAAAAAGGTTTCGAATCAAAATGCCATCGTTGCTGGGGAACCAAACAATTAGTTCTCTGGGTTAGCTTTTGTCATTTTTTTCTGCTAAGTGAGGTTAGCAACCTTGGTTTAGATTGCATTTTAGATAGTTTAGTTTCATACTTGTCAATAGTATAAGATTTCATTTTCTTTCCTTAGTATAAAATTTTGAAAGCATAAACAAATAGGTATCGAACTTTTTGAATTTTTCATACTTAGCATTTTTACACTCGAATAGTTTTGAACATTTATTTTTTTCATACATATATACTTTAGTTGCATACATACTCTCACATATATTGTCACACACCTTTACACTTGTATCCATCGCATCTCACCTTTTATTTGACTTTGTCTGCTTGCAAGTAAATTTTGTTACTTTTTCTTTTCATTTGAATTGTTTCCGTGCATGCCTCGAAAAGCAACACTTTTTCCTTTCCAACCTGAAATTGAGAGACATTTGAGGAAGATTTGAAAGGATAAGAAAGAAAAAGAGAGAAGTAAGGTAGTTGTTGAAGAAGAGTCTAGTGAGCCAAGTAGTGAGGGTGATTCATTAGAAAGAATCAAAATGGCCGAAAACCTAGCTTTCCTGCAAAACCCTAACTTTCATGTTAACCATCCTAGGAATGGTGATAATGGAAGAAATAGGGAGCATGAACGAGTTGGCGAGAATAATGGGAATTAAAGAAGAAGGACCATTAGGGAGGAAACTACCTCAGATGTTAATTATGATTCATTTACTACTACTTGTCTTAATTTTGACATGAAATTTAAAGTTAAAGGATTACTCATTAACTCTCTTCCTAAATTTCATGGCTTGACAGGAGAAGATCTTTACATGCATTTGCAATCTTTGTCCATGATCTGTTGGAGTATGAAGCCGGTGGGAGCCTCACTTGATCAAATGCTATGGAAGGTTTTTCACTTATCACTGGAGGGAAAAGCACAGGAGTGGTAATGAGCCTCCTAAGGCACATGGTGAATGCCTACCATAGTTGGGCCAATTTGAGGAAAGCATTCTTGGAAAAATATTTTCCAGCCTCTAGAACTTCATCGATGTGGAAGGAGATCTATTCAGCAAGTCAGCATTATGATGAGTCCCTTTATGATTATTGGAGCTGCTTCCAAGATCTGTTGTCTAGATGCCCCAATCACCAGATACCTGATGAGCAGTTAGTGCAATATTTTTATGATGGGCTGAAAAGTCAAAATAAAAGTATGTTGGATGCAGCATCAGGAGGTTATTTAATTGATCTTACAGCTACAGAGGCATGGGATCTTATCAAGAAGATGGCCTTGAATCATCAATAGTATAGTGTTAGGAAAACTAGAGGAGTAAATGAGTTGGGAGCTTCAATAGCCCAATCCAAAAGAATGGAGAGCTTGGAATCTAAGGTTGACTTTTTAGAGAGTAAAGTGACCTCACAGTTGTCCTTCATCACTGCATAACTGAAGAATATGAATGTGCATCGCCTAAAAAGTTGTGATACTTATGGGTCGATAATGTACATATCGAGTGTTTACCCCGGTCGGTATAAAGAGGTGTCTGTAGTATATCAGGGTCGAACCAGTCAGAAATGGGACCCCTAATCCAATACTTATAATGAGGGATGGAAAGCAAATCCTAGGTTCAGCTGGAGGAATGAAAAAGGAAGGGGTCCAAACAGATTTCAACAAAGAGGAGGAATTGGGACTTCCACAAACTAGTACTCTAACCAACAGCAAGCCCTGACTGTCCCACCAAAGGAGGACACTAACGAACTTCTGCATAATATGATGTCTTTGATGAAGGAAGAAAGGACATCAAACAATAACCAGTTCAATGCTATAACCAATCTCATTCAACAAAATTCTTTGAAGAATGTTGCTCGGTTTAATGCTCTAGAAAAGAGAATGGAGCAATGGGAGACAAAAGATGAGAATATCAATTCCTATGTCACCCAATTGTCTAACAATATGAATGAGAACCAAGCAAGAAGCAGTGGAACCATCCCCTCCAATACGGTTATAAACCCCAAGAGTTTGAATGTCATAACCCTCCGAAGCAGGAAACAAGTGAGGTTTAAGCAACGAAGATGAGGGAGAAGATGAAGAGGAGATCAAGAGTGAAGAATTGCCTTCAACAAAACAAAGAGTGAAGAAGTCAGAAAGTTCCAAGGAGAGAGCACTTTTGACTGAAAGGGAGTTAAAACAATTAAAGAGAAAGAAAGCGAATTCTGAAAGCCACCAAGAATCAAGCAAGCAAGGAACCCAGGAAGCAACCGATAAAGAGATAAGTATAAAAGACCTTCCTTTTTTGAATTCTTATTTGCTTAGCAAAAGGATGAATGATTTTAAACATAAGAAAGATATTATTGTCTTGTTTGGAAAAGTAGAAGTCAACATCCCTTTGCTTGATCTAGTGAAAAGGGTTCCTACATATGCTAAATATCTTA
>JAOQMP010068411.1:0-23113 GCA_027563575.1 Erythroxylum pedicellare | reverse complement strand
ACTTAGATTTCTAAAATTTTTTGAAATCTACCCTTTCTCTAAATTTGGCATGCTTTCTTTTTCCGATCCATCATAAATTGTTCTTTATGTAAGATCTATTAGGTTCCCAAATATGTTAGCAATGGGTACAAATTATAACCCTAAATTATATTTGGGATTAAAAATTAAAATACTTTAATTGTTTAATTAATATATTTATATCCATAAATTAAGATTGGCATCTAGCAACATATCATGACTACTTAAATATTTGGGAATGTAAAAGTGGTTTTGACTGAACTTTTCGTGCATGATTTTTCTCGTATAATTCAATCCTTTCACCATATATTGTTTGGAATAAACATACAACATAAATTAATGTCTACTCTATTTTTAAGTCCAATCATATTAGTTCTTTACCATTAGCTAGTGATTCAATTAGTGACAATTGTAAACTATTTACAACACGTCATTCTACCTTAGCTAAGGATTTCCTAAATCAATACTAATCGACAACAATGAAACATTCTCTCTAATTGCTATAGGGTAATGAATCCTACCTTGATCACTCAACAAAGTCCATATAGTTCATGCTACATCCATTGACTACCAATTGAACTACCTATGATTAGAATAGGTACTAAGTAATATAAAAACACAACAATCCCTATATAAGATAACTTTTGAGACCTCAAGTCAAAGGATCACTCTCAATGAGAATTTTCATAGACATACAAGTAATGCTTCAAATGGATTTCTCATATGGAGTCAGTTCAGTGAACTTGTTCTCTAACAAGCATTCACACATTTGTTTAAGTATCTACATACTTTAGTCTATGAGATCGACTACTTCCTTCATTAGGAAATATGACGCAATTTACTCTTTTTATATTCTATTAATGTCCAATCTTAATAGCTCAATAACTAGGAACAATTTAGGGATAATACATAAATGCAATATAAATCTCATTTTAATTTAATTTTCAATGTATAATTATACCATGAACTTTATCATATACATCTAATATGTATATAATAAATAATGCCTTTAAATTATTTTTTTCACTTAACTATAGCTAAATTGATTATTTGTAGGGCTTAAACTAATGGAAGTTGCCTACAGAGATATTCAGACTTTTAGAAGAAAAAAAAAGAGCAAGAAATTGGTGCAATAATGGTAGGACATGTGAATTAGTGGTATAAATTGCTGGCACGGGGAGTTATTGGATGCTTGTGGAACTGGGAAGTTAGTGGACTATGATGTGATGATTGGATGTTGTAGATAGATAAAGAAAAAAAGGGCTTTATTATTTTATGTTATTTTATTTTTTAATGTTCAAAATATTCTAATGTTTTATTTATTATTTATTAATTATTTTTTAAAAATACTTAAATCCCTAAAACAAAACTTTTTACTAATATTTATAAGGTGTGATCTTACCTTATACATTTTAGTAGTCTGTAACTTGAGGGGTTTAAGCCTAGACTCTTAATCTAAGGTGTGATCTCATTTTATTCATTTTAACATTATAAAATTTAAAGTCATGATATCCTAAACCTAAGTTACATAAGGCGTGATCTCACTTTATGAATTTTATTATTTTGGAACTTAAAGTATTTTATCTTAAATACCTCCCTAACCTTGTTCAAATCCATGTTGCAATGTTGCACTGCCCAATAAGCTTTATATTTGATCTCCATAAGTAAATAGAAAGCCTCACCAAAAACCAATTAATGATGAGACATTCCTATTGGTGTTCTGTAGGCTATATGGTAATCCTACAAAGTGTCATCTAGATGTAAGCTCTATTCCTTTCTTCCTAGATTTACTATCTTTTCGAAAATAAATTTCACTTCTCTAGTTGATGCTTTTACTTGTCCAATAATTTGCGGATGATATACAGTAACCACTTAACGATGCACTCCATACATTTTAAACAAAATTTTCACTACTTTATTATAATAATGATTACCTTGATCACTAATAATAGTTCATAGAACTCCAAATGTATTGATACTATTAGAATTTATAAAAATTATAACAACTATCAAATCATTAGTCTTGATGGGTTTTACTACCACTAACTTTGAAGCATAATCACCACCAAGATTATATAAGAAAAACCACGAAATGAAGGAAAAGGGTCAATAAAATCAATGCCCCATACATTAAATATCTCATTTATAAGAATGAGGGTTTAAGGCATTTTGTTTCTATAAGAAAATATATCAATCTTTTGGCTTCTATCACAACTTTTACAAATAAGTAAACATCTTTAAACTATGTTTCCCAATACAAACCATTTTCAATAACTCTTATAGTAGTATGTTTAGGAACAAAGTGACCTCCACATGCATAATTGTGATAAAATTTAATATAATTTAGAATAATGTTTAATAACTAGATCAGATTAGACCTTTCAGAAATAAGGTTCATCCTAGGCATAATATTTTTCCTTATTCTTATCTTTTCCTTGCTAGACTTACCTAAAGTTCCATTAACTAAATAATTAACAAGGTTTATGTACCGTAGAAATGTACCTTTCATTTGGAACAATTGCTCTTTAGGAAAAGTTTCATAAATGAGTAAATTATCTTTATTCCTTACTAACATTCTCAAGTGATCTACCATATCTCCTTTTTGATCCCTTATTCCCAAATCAAGTTATTAAAGTAGGACCATTGTATTAACCTTAGTTTAGACTACTTTACCAAAAGATATTTTAGTGTTGCGTGGTTAGATTCTGGTTTTAATAAAGACAATTAAAATTAAAAAATTAAAATAAACAAGATAATAACTATTGGAGAAGAAAAGGAAAATTGCTTATAAAATAATCAATATTAGGAATTAGTGTCTAGGTCATAAATCTACCTAAAACCATTAGATAATGAACCTTTTATCATGCAATTGTTTTATTGACTATTGAATTATAGAAATTCCTATCTTATGCTATTAACTCTGTCGAGACAATAACTAATCCATAGGATTATTAAATGAAATTATTCAGGTTAAATTTTCTAGGATTGCTTTATTAATTTATGAATTTCGCTATTAGGTTTGACCCTAATACAGAGCATTTACGTCAACCTATCTCTAGGTTTGCATTCAACTCTTTTCAATTATGGTAGATCTATTCATACACATGATTTCTTAATATTTATCCTATGAAATCATATTATGTAATAATATTTTGGATCTATTAGAGCATATTAAAACACATAATTGAATCACAATAGATCAATCAAACCAATTGCATTAAATAAAGGAATCAATACATATTTTAAAACAAACTAGGATTCATCACACCTAGACACTAAAAGTTGTTTAGTTACTCATAATAGAAGATGAAATCAAAGATACATTGGAAGAAAAAGGAATAGAAAACAAAGAGTTTATAATTCTAAATCTCCTTTCTTTTCATCAAATATTTTTGCAAGTTTAAGGTTTAATGTTGCAATCTATTGGATCATTTGATGATTTCTTTGCGTTCTCCATGTTTCTAAATCAATATTGTCCCTTATGAAAGTTCTTCACATATGGAATTGGCTCCAAAAGTTTGCTCCCATCAATTGGCCTCCACTGATGTCTTGTTATAGTAAATTTTCAGGTTTTAAGATAAACTGCTTGATTTACACTTGAATGTACTAGATCGTGTATATTCCAAAATCTCCTAAATTTGCAATTTTGCACAGGTTGAGAGACTTACATGGATATAAACATGGTCACATATCTCTTCCTTGCTTAAAAAATTGGTTTTATGCCATATTTTTATCAGAATTCTTCTCTTTTTGGTCCATGAAGGAAATTATTACCTATAAATGAAGTTAAAGCAAGGTAAGTACCAAATATATAATAAATTTACAAGATATCAAGCAAAATACGTCAAATATGGGATTATAAATATAGTCAAATGTACGTCTATTAAGCATTCTCACATTTAAACTTGTGCTTATCCTCAAGCAAATCATAATTAAAATTATTAAACTTACAACATCAATCCTTCATTAATCGTAACTTTTCAATTTATACTATAAATCATCATACCATATTCATTAAATTATTATACAAATGGAGTGAAGTTTTCCTAAAACTAACTTCCTAAGTCAATATTAATCATATCAATAACCTCATTGAAATCAAAAGCATAAACCTTTACACCCCTTACTAAGATTTCACTTAATGGAGTCAAGTGTTTAGGGTGGAAAGTATTAGAATCTCAAATCAATGCATAGTAGAACTCTTACCATAAGTTTGCAATATTATCATATCTTCACCACTTATGTATAAACTATAAACAAAAATCAAAAGGTCTTTATATGGTTGTAATAACGCTTAGTTAAGGTATGATTGGGATAATAAAAAGTGTTAATTTAAAGGAAATTTACAAAAGAAATATTACAAGAAACTTTATCAAAACAACACGCAGGTCCATTCATTATAAAACCAATGGTACTATTTATTTTTCGTCTTTTCTTTTCTATAATCATTTTTCTTTTTTAATTAAAACAATTTTGAGCATTCATATTGTACCACTATTAAAGAAAAAATTTAGACGCTTCAAAATTTCAAGTTTCAAACAACCAAATAATGTAAATTACCTTCGAAGTTCAAAACAATAAAAAGAATTCAAAGAAAAATAGGATAAAGGTTAATAAAATGGGTTTAATCAATGGAAAGGCTAAGGCTTAACTTGGTTATTCCTAAGGGATCAACTAAGAAAAGGTAATTATCAAAGAAATAGGCTTGAAAAAACCATGATCTCAATATTTATAATTAAAAAAATTTCTAGAATTATCCCACTACACATGATAACACACATAAAAGAACAAAAAGAGCTTTAAAATTTTAAAATTTTGCTTTTAGACTCGAAAGCTCACGAAAAAGATGGTTTATGTGCGTAAATAATATACAATTTCATTCAACTTAATTATCTCAATGATTATTAAAAATATGGCTTATAAAAGGAAATTTATTCTAACTATCATCTGTTTGCATACTAATTCAAATCAATATTCAATAATGAAATACAATAATTGTGGGCAAATTTCAATTAAGTCAAGATATTAGTTTATAAAATTTAATAACTAAGATTATAATAAGCTTTAAAAAATCATTAAAATCATTAACCCTTTCCCCACAGTTAAAGTTTTACATTATCCTCATTGTACACAATATAAGCATATAGAATAAGTGAGAAAAAGTTGGTACTTTCTTGAGTAAGATTATTTTCTGATTTCAAGACTATCCATCCAATATGAGACTAAATCCTTGCAAAATAGAAAGAAAAGCGGATAAAACAATAAAATAAAATAAAAATAAATATGAAAATAAAAATAATATGAAATTTAAAATAAAACTATCCTAATTCATGGATTCGCTCCCATGCAGAGTTTGTTTAATGTCATTAGCTCAACATATCCTATATTTTTACTTATCATCTTGAATCTATAATGAGTGGCTTGGTTTGACTTATTTCTCCACATGGGGGTTTCATAGCCTATAAGTAAGCCACCTGTTGCAAGATCATCATAAGGATATAATTGATTAGATTAACAACACCTATGGATTCCATTAATGCATTTTTCAATGGAAAACTATTAAAAACATAGTGACTAACAAAACTCCTTGAATCGTCTATTGATGCAAGTAGTTTATCATAGAGGAACTGGGAACCCACCGTACTTATGGTGGCTACCAATGATACATTAGTAGTTTCCTTACTGGGTTCCTCCACTAAACTTTCCTCAACTACCTTTCTCCATTCTTCTTTTTCTTCTTCTTGTAAAAAGGTTTCTATCTCATCTTCTTCAATTTCCTTTTGCCACTTCTCTATTTCCTCTTTTTAGATAGAGGCTTCTTTTTATTCTTTGTCTTCATCTTCTTCTAGAAGCTAGTTTCCACTCCTAAGGGTGATTGTCACTCCAAATTCTATATGATCTATTTCAGTAGGACTAGGCAAACTCCCCTGCATCTCATAAGATATTATCTTCACTAGCTGATCAATCCAATTCACCATATTTTGTATACTAGCCTCTATCCTAAATCCTCATGTTTGATTCTTAAATAAAATTAGCCACCATATCTCTCAAAACAACAGTAACCTCCTTGCTTTCTTAAAATGTATCCTCATTCATAAAATAGACTATCATCTCTTCTTCACTTTGAAATATTTGGGCGCTTAAATAGTATGAGGTATTATACTCATCATACTTAGTTGAAGAAAATCTCTCCTTGACTTCAGGTTGGCTCACTACATGCTTGGCAAAGGATTCTAGTGGTTTATCCTTAATACATTCATATTGCTGCTGCTATTGTATATATTTAGTTG
This sequence comes from Erythroxylum pedicellare, assembly GCA_027563575.1. NCBI lineage: Eukaryota > Viridiplantae > Streptophyta > Magnoliopsida > Malpighiales > Erythroxylaceae > Erythroxylum > Erythroxylum pedicellare. Next base: position 16,805 of record JAOQMP010068411.1, on the reverse strand, counting down.
GAGCATAGTCATTCCATCCATATGCATAAGGTTTGTTCCAGTTTGATTATCCATATTCTCATGTGATGCACTTTAAGGTTGGTTATATATTCTTGGTTGCTCCAACATATAGGTTATGTCTGATATTCATGATTGTAATTATTACTCCAATAAATGTTGCAACATAGCATAGACATTAGTTTAGCTTTCGAAAACATGTGAGGAAAGGACTCTTTCCAACATGGTGATGTTACATATTATAAAGACACATCATAGCTCTCATAAGAGTATTGTCTGCTCCATCCTTCCATTGTGAGTTGTGACCATGATATTAAATCTCAATATCTTAACAATAAGTCATAAAATCATAGTCAAGTTAGAGAAACTTAAAAGATAATTAAATGAATAAGACAAAAATACAACAATATACAATTAAAAAAATAAAAATAATGGCTAAAGTAATAGCATCCAAGTTTTCCTAATATCATTTTCCTCAGTAATGACGCTAAAAACTTGTTTGACTAATTTTCAAGCTCGCAACAGCATGGACAGCTGTAGCTAGCACAAGCAAGTACAGGTTGATCGCACAAAGGCACTGATTATTACTAATTACCTTTCTTCTATTATCTAGTCAGTAAATTGGATTTGTTTTTAACAAATAAAATAAAAACTTAAACAAGAAACAATAACGATTGCATAAGATAAAGGAAATTTTTTTAGAGAAAAACAATATCAAGAATTAGTGTCTAGGTAATGAATCCCCCTAAAACCATTAAATAACGAACCTTTTATCATGCAATTATTTTATTGACTATTGAACCGTGGAAATTCCTATCTTATGCTTATAGCTCTCTCGAGACAATTAACAACTAACTTATAGGTTTATTAACCAAAATTATTTAGGTTTAAATTTCTAGGATTGCTTTATCAATTTGTTAATTCGGCTATTAGGTTTGACCATAGACTAGAGTATTTATGTTTACCTATCTCTAGGTTTGCAATCAACTCTTTTCAATTATTGTAGATCTATTCATATACTAGATTTATTAATCTCTATGCTATGAAATCATATTATGTACTAATATTTTGAATAAATTAGAACATATACAAAAAATATAATTGAATTACAATAGATCAATCAAAACAATTGCATTAAATAAAAGAATCAGTACATATTGTAACAAAAACTAGGGTTCATCACACCTAGACACTAAAAGGTGTTTAATTGCAAATAATAAAAAACAAAATCAAAGATAAATTGGAATAAAAATGAATAGAAAACAAAGAGTTCATAATTCTAAATCTCCTTTCGTTTCTATCGAATGTTCTTACAAGTTTGAGGTTTGATGTTGTAATCTATTGTATCTTTTGATGATTTCTTTATGTTCTCCACATCTCTAGATCTATATCGTCCCTTTTGAATGTTCTTTATATCTAGAATTATTTTAGAAAGTTTGCTCCCCTCAATCGACCTCTACTTATGTCTTTTATATTAAATTTTAGGGTTCTGGGAGATAATTGATTTGATACACAGGTGTATACTAGACTATGTATATTCTAAAATCTTTACAAGTTTTGATTTTGTATAGGCTGAGGGACTTGCTCGGATATAAACATGGCCGTGTTTCTCTATTTTGCTTTAAAATTTCATTTTATGTAGTGTTTTTATTTGAATTTCTTCTCCTTTTGGTCCATGAAGGCAATTATTACATATAAATGCACTTGGAGTAAATTAAATACCAAATATATAATAAAATTACAAAATATCAAACAAAATACATCAAATATAGGTGTATAAATATAGCCAAGTATGCATCTATCAACCATAAAATGATGTTTTTCATAGATCAATACCAAATTTCTTTAAATACATATTTTAAGAGCCTTTGATAAATGTTTTAAGAAATCATTAAATATATCTCCATAAAAAGTGAAATCATCCAAAACTACTTCAATGTAATTCTCAATGTAATTAGAAAACATACTCATTTGAAATGTACCTAGAGCATTGCAAAGAACAAAGAGAATGAAATCATATACACTAAAAGGGAAAGTAAATGTAATATTTTCTTGACCTTCTTGAATAAATATTATTTGACAGTACCTTGAAAATCCACCTAAAATGTAAAAGGATGATTTACTAGTAAATCTTTCTAATATTTGATCTACAAGGTTAATGGGAAATGGTCCATTGTAGTAGCCAAGTTAAATTTCCTAAAATCTATACACATTTTCCATCCATTCTAAAATCTCATTGGCATCAACTTATCATTTTGGTTTCTTATCATTGTGATCCCAGTTTTCTTTAGCACAACACAAATTGGGATTAACCACTCACTATCTGGGACCAAATAAATTATCCTTGCATCCAAAAGCTTTAGCATTTCTTTCATTACCATCTACTTCATTGTTGAATTAAGTCTCTAATGTGATTCCCTTTTTTTTCTAGCATTTCTTCTAAAAGAATCCTGTACATGAAAATTATTGGACTTATTCATTATATCAGCTAAGGTCTAAATGATTATGGTTCTATACTTATTTATAAGTTAGACTAGCCTTTCTTCTTGATCTTAAGTCAACCAGTTTTTAGATAATTACAAGTAATGACTCTCCCTCACCCAAATAGATATATTTTAGGTCATGTGGTAAGGCTTTTAATTCTATCTTTCAGCTTACATAATAGAAAGAAACATTTTCTTGTGATTTATAGTAGTTTTTGCATTTAAAGTTTTTTAATATATTAGCATTTCTGATAATGATTCTACAATTCATCAACTTACTCATTTACTATCAATTTAACATTAAAATCCAACTTATTTCCAACACTTTCTTCTTCAGAAATATCTTGCATAATTGAATCCATAATATCCATATGATAAACAAAGTGAAAACATTAGGTTACTTCATTGCTTTGAAAATTTTAATTTTAATTTTTCTCCATCAAACTTAATGGAAAGAGTACCCTCATTCATATTAATTTTTGTCTTAGCCGTCTTTATGAACAACCTTCTTAATATAATTGAAATTGAATGTTCTGCACTCTTTCCATACATTTTCAATATGTAAAAGTCCACTGGAAATACTGATCCATTAACCTAAACCAAAACATCCTTGATAACCCTAATATGATGCATATAAGAATGATCAACTAGTTAAATAATTAGTTTCTTGCAAAGAATTTAAATTTAAAACATAGTAAATTGAGTATGGCAAGAGATTAATAGATGCACCTAATTTTAGCTAAGCACGCTCAATTTTCTTATCGCTAATGACATAAGTAACTGTAAACATACTTCGATCTTTACATTTTCTTAGTAATTTCCTATTTATAATAGCGGATACATTTGTACCCAAATTTATTCTCTCCTTATCCTTTAGCTTCCTTTTATTTGTTCATATTTCTTTCAAGAACTTTGTATATTTTAGAATTTTAATGATAGCTTCTAGAATTGGTATATTGATTTATACCTTTTTTAGGGTCTTTATGATATCTCTCTTATATCCCTCTTTTTTTAATTCGACTAACTTGTAAGGGAAATGAGGTATATGTGCATTAGATGGTATAAACAAAGGTTAGTGAGCTTTTACCTTTTTACACTTTAAGCTAGATATTCATCTTTCTTCTCTGCTTCTTCATATGTTTCTAGCTCTATTGGTAAAGAAGAGCCATATTGGATTTCCTTCCCTCTTCTTAATGTTATTTTACTCAATTCTATTTATGATTCACTAACATTTGTGAAAGTAATTTTCCTGATGCTTACATTTTCAATTTACTAATAGAGCCGACTAATTGAATATTTTGATTTCTTAAATTATGAATGATTGCTTTTATTTCCTATTAAAATTGTTTAGTATTAGTAGCAAGTGCCTTAATAATTTCAAAGACATATATGAATTTGAAAGTTGAAATTGAGCATGTGTAGGTGTTTAAAGTTGTTTATTGAAATTTTAGGTTGGTATCTTTGTTGCCTCCTTGAATTATATAACTAAAATTTGGGTGATCCCTTTAAATTATAATGATTTGAATAAGGTTCATGTTTTAGTTGAGGTTGACTAAGAAACCCCCTATTGCATTATCTTCTTGAATAAAGTCTTGTTGTAATATAAGGTGTATATATATGTAGGATGCCTAGAGAATAAGCATATTCTTCACACTTGTGTTGATTACAATTAAAATATAACCATTTAATGAACTATAGTAGTTAAATCTAAAATTGATATCCGTGTTTGAAATTAATTACTTGGACACTTTTGGTGCCTAATTTAAAAAAGCTCCTCCATTAGCTAAATCTACCATACTCTTATTCGTTGGTAGTAATTCTTCACAAAAGTACTAAATCAAAATTTATATAGTGGACAGCTAGCATATAATTCCTTAAACCTCTCCCAAAATTTGTACAATGTTTCTCTGGTGGATTATCTTATCCCATATATCTCCTTTATAATATTAGATACTCATGATGCAAGAAAAAAACTTCTCTTAGAAAAATCATTTCATTTCATTCCAGGTTGTTAATAGGCCAAAGGGAAGAAAATAAAGCAAATCCTTCGCCTTATCTTTAATAAGAATGGAAAGGCTCTAAGATTAGTTTATTCTTCTATCACTCCATATGGCCTTATTCGAGAACAAACAATGTTAAATTCTTTTAAGTGTTTATGTCGATCTTCACTTGCAAGACCATAGAAAATAAGGAGTAAGTGAATCAAACTATATTTCAGTTTGGATTCTACCCAAACATCTGGAAATCTTATACACAAGAGCTACTAATTCATATTTAGTATAGCGAGCTTCATCAATGTTCTAGTGTTATGATTTTCCTTCTTTACTTTAACTTATTCGAAATTAGAATCTTCTCTAGCGATTTTTTCCTTAATTAGTCTCTTTCCTTAAACAACACACTATCTTCTCAATCTCTAGATTATATTGTAACTTACCTATTTGAGAAGAACGAGCCATACAAGATAAGAGATTAGTATTAAACTGTATAATAAAGAAAAGAAACTAAGAAACTAAAATAATTCCCTAATAACAACACCAAAATTTTGAACAGGTTCTTGAAGCCCTCAAATTTAATCTTGGCTTCGCTATAACAAATTCAATTTTATTTAACTCTAGTTTAAGGTAAAGATCTTATGTAAGTGTAACGTTAATCATTGGTATAAAAAGAATAAAGTTTCATAATTCAAGTAGTTAGCCTGAAACTTATTACGATAGTCATAATAAGTCTTGATTGTTCCTAAATTAATTTATCAAACGTAGTATTCAAATCAAAACTTACTATTAGTTGATTTGGTATAATAGCATTCCATATCAATTGAATAACTGATACAACTATCCTTAAAATTAAATAATTAACATAGCTATAATTATTCAATTTAGTTTTCTTATTTCTCAGAAGTTAAATATGCAAATACATAAATAACCTATTTACTACTTGTACCAATCATTCATTACAATTATGTATCATTGAATTTTTGAATAGTAATATAATAATCAACATTAAATTAATTTATCAAATTAATCAATATTAATTACTCTTAAAATAAAATAATGGGAAATAAGAAATACTTGAGTTAAGATAAAATCTAAGTTTAGAACAAAACCTCTTAAATTTATACTAGAGTTTTGATTATCTTTGAATAAAAAATTCATATTTGACCACACATAACTATAGCTCCACACGAAAGATAGATGGAGAAGAAAAGAAAATAAAAAGAAGATAAAAGAAAATTATGGAGAGTGTGGGTAACATTTTTTCTTTTTCCTCTCCTACCTAAAAACTAACTTCAATATTCTAAAGATAAATATTTTAAACAAATCAAAATCCCTATATAATAGGGATAGGAATAAGTCTTCTAATTGAATTAAACTTCTTATAGTGAATATAACTTTAGGCGTGATCTCACCTTATCCACTTTAGCAATATGTCGTCTTTAACTGTAACTTCCAAAATTCGTGGCTTTAACAAATGTTGCTCCAATTTGATGTCAAGCCAAATTTGATCCAATATCCATTTGTCGCCTCTTAAAAAAATAAATATTAAAATTTCCAATTAAGCACTAAAAATCAACTTAAAATAAAAAGAGATCAGTCTAATTTATATATCACAATCACATCTTATTAGTATTTTTATCCTTTTCATCTTTCCGTATAAATTTTCTAATATTATATTTTATTAATATTATAAGGATCTACAAGTAGAGAATGACTAGGTATGGGGATATAGGATCCCCTTGTCTTAAACTCCTCTTAATCTCGAATACCTATGTTGAATCTTTATTAAAAAGAATTGAGAATTAGATTGAAGTGAAACACAACATAATTCATTGCTTAAATTGTTAGGAAATCCAAAGGCACCAAATACATGATTTAAAAACTCCCATCTGATAAAATCATATGCATTATTCAAATCAATCTTAATTTTACATTTTTTGGGCATTCCTCATAGTATAAGCATTTGATAGAGCAATATAGGATCCCTTCTTTGTCTCTTTTCCATGAATCCATAGTAGGATTGATCAATAATGTTCTTCAATGCCTTTCTTAATGTTTTAGTTAGAACTTTAGCTATGATCTTATAGATAAAATTACAACAAGCTATTACTCTAAACTCCCTAAGAGAGTTGGGATTTTGTACATTTTGGATAAGGCATAAAAGGGTCTTATTGATTTTAACTAGAATTTTGCCCTTTTTCAAACACCTTCTATATTGCTTCTATCATATGGCATCTAATTTGAGGCTATGCCTTCTATAAAAATACACCATTTAGCCTATCGGAGCTAGGGGCTTTTTTAAGATTCATCTCTTTCACTACTTGTAGGGATAACAAGGCTATTATTTCCTTAAATTATTTAGTGATTATTAATGAAAGGTCTTAATGTTTAGGGAGAGGAATTGCTAAATAAAGTGGTACCAAGAAAACTTTTGAATAATTTAAGGGCCTTCTATTTGAGTTCTTGTTCACTAGAAATTGAGTTCCCCCTTACTATCAATCAAGGAGCAAATCCTATTTTGATTATTCCTTAGTAAGATGGTTTTCTGGAAATATATGGTATTTTTATCCCCTTTATAGAGTCACTTTATCCTAAAACTTTATTTAAGGATGGATCAGTGATTCCTCTCAGCAATTAAGTAAAAGCCTAATGCCTTTTTTCCTTACTTAAGTATTCATTAAGATGCTTGTAAACTTCCTCTTAAACTTTTCTCAATTTTTCCTTAACATTAGTAACAAATTAAATAGTGTTTCCCCTCATCTCCTTGATTTTTTAGTTCTTGTTTAATTTTAGCTAATTTCCTTATATATAGATAAGTTTTATGTCCCTACACTAGATTAACCAAACTATTCTCGATGGGTTTACTAAAAATAACATCCTACGCCAAATAGTTACCTGAAAGGGAAGCATCTTTTAAATAGATAAATAGATCTTAAACTATGATAGGTGAGTGATATGAGATTGTAAGGATAAGAAATGATGCTCGACTTTAATGAAATCTCATTAGCCATTCATTATCAGCTCATTTGTTACTCCAAATATGGCATTATGCCTCAGCCTTAAGCTCTGTTACTTCCAACATAACAACATATTCCCTTAGGTCAATATTAAAGTTCCTGAAGCAATTATTACTTGTAGCTTGAGGTAGATATAATGTAGTTGAAGTCTCTCATGATAACCTAAAGGGAGTTAACTTAAGGATGTATATTTTGAATATTATGCCATAATGCTTTCCTTTGAAACTTACATTTTAAACCATACAAAAATATGGGAGCAATCATATCATTTTCCTACAAAAATTGACCTGAATCTGAATGTATTGTCACTAGAATTGATAGCTTTAGCTTTAATTTTCTAGAATTCATTGTAAGGACCATGTAGTTATAATGGTGATGATGGTGGTTAGATATAAAAATCCAATGATTCCCTACTAGATTCATCATTTATAACTTTTCACTACTTAGTTTTGGCTCTTACATACCAATAATGCTAGGCTTATTCTCCAAAATAAACCCTCTAAAGGATTTTTATTTAATGGGGCTATTTTATACCTCTAATGTTCCATAACGTTATAGTCACTTAGGGAGTGAACATCTTATCACCATTTGTTTTACTCTTTCTTCCTAATTTCCTCTTAGTATCCAACTTAAATCCTTTACCACTAGCCTCATTTGTTTTTAGTCTCTTTCTGAAATGTTATGGTCACCATCCAAATTGTTCATAACTACTCCTTTTCCATTCTCTTCCTTATACATCGTTGGTTTAGCCACTTAAATCTAACTCAGTTCCCCTCTAATTATCTCATTTGATTGGCCTGTCTAGTTAGTCTTTAAGTTATTAAAATAATTTAGGTCATTTGTGCATTTATGAACCATAATGTTCTTGGCTTGTAGAACTTCATATTCAATACTCTCAGCATTCTAATCTTCAGCCTCATCCAAACCCATTAACTCATTGTAATCACATTTAATGAACTTCTTGCTAATCTAACGCCATTACTTTTCTTGAATTTTCAATGTAGTTTTCCATTGATACGTAACTCTTATGAAGTATTTAATAAGTGTGTCCACTTCACTAAGCCTTCAAAAAGGTATACTATTAGGAAATTCCTTATCTAAAACAACTTTAACATATGTATTCTTGTGTAACCATTTCTCTTCCTAGTGAAAATTATCTCATTCATATATACTAGTTTTCCTTTAAAACTAGTTAGCATACTCAACTCTTTGGTGAACCAATACTGTAAAGAGACACCTTTTAAATTAATCTATAAAGGAAAACTTTCATTTTTGTTATGATCAAAGCTAATACCTGGCTTACAAGGTTAGAGAAATAATATAATACCTTGAATATATTATGGTCTAAATTTATGGATATTATTGCATTAGCATATAAAGCAAACTTGAACAAATTTTATTAGACCCTTTGCTTTCTATAGCTTGAATACCCATCTATGCACTATAGGAAATATTTATCTCCTACTTAAAAAGAATCCAACCAAATTTGTAGCCTATGTGATGGCTCCATTTTTTAAAGTTTCCAAGTCATGAGCTACAATGAACATGCATTCCATACATGTAAAAGGTTGAATTGAAGTGAAGTTTTAAAGTTTATAACCACCACTACCCTCTAGCTTAATCAGGGGTTAATTGCAACCTCATATGAACCAGTCAATAATGAGGGGTCCAAAAGGTGGGGGAGGATTGAGAGTATAGAGCTAATTAGTTAGGGGTGGGAAGATGACAAGACTTAGTTAGGTCAGGGATAAGATTTTAGACATGCTAGAAATAGGTATGTTTCAGAAGTGGTAGAGGGAAGAGTTTAACGGAAATTGCTACTAATAGAAACAATAGGGAGTGGGAATAAGTTGAAAGATAATAATACCCTTAGAGGAGTTTCTCGCAAGCGTGGTTTAGTTCCTAACATAGTCCCTTCTAGTTTAGCTAATAATATTATTACAATATCAATATTATAAATATCACCTAAATTTGTCTTAGGCCTCTAGTTCCCCCACTGGTAATTATTCATAACTATATTTTAAATTAACTTTTGTATGTTTTTGGGACTTTTAAAGCAGGTGGTTTTAATCAAAGAAACACCAATCAAATTCTTATATTAGTAAATTAACCTGCTATGGAATATTTGCAATTGTAGTCTAAAATCAAGTTTATGTTGTAAACTTGTCCTTCCATCTCTCTAAAGTTTGAGAAAATGTCTGACTCTATAATTATTGAAATAAGAAGAGTCATTCTTAAGTTTGGCTATTTATGCTAGAAGAAAATACTTAGCTAAAAAAATTTAACAAAACCATTCCAACACAAATTTCATTTTTCCCTCATTATAAATGAGAATAAAATTAATTAAATTGCATCCTCTGCAGCTCCACTAATCTATTAAAAATATTTAAAGTCAGTAATGTGCGTGTTTAGATCCTCATCTGACAAGTTATCATGTTGCACAAGTTATTGAACCATCTGAATTATATTAGCCTTGATCTCAAAATTGTTAACCTCCACTATTAGTCTAACAATACTAGATTCTTTCTTTGTAAATGACAGTCTAATATAATTGCTTGTAGTACTTTATCCTTCTTATCCTACCATTATGTCTAGTAGTTAAATCTTTAGAACCTCTAGTTGCCTTTAAACTTTTAAGTTTCTCTCCTTTAAATTATAACGTAATGTCATTCCAATTTTTAGATCTAGCTTAAGTAGTACTCCGAGACTACTCTTAGTCACAAAGTAAAATAAATAAATCCTAAATTTTAATAGCCAAAACTAGACTAAAATAATAACATTATAAAATAAATATATATGAACAAAAAATTTATTAAATTTTTTAAAAATAAAATCTTCACTGAAAATGAGACAAATACATCTAATGTAATACATAGGGCCAACTTCATATATGGAGATCCAAAACAACATATTCCATATATGTATGACAACATAAATATTTACACTCTAGAGCCATTGTAATGAAGGGAGGACGTCAGTTTAACACTCCACATTAGAAATAAGGGTGGACATTTGGAGAGGCATATCTAATTTCAGTAACACTAGATACCCATTATTAATCATAAAATTGAGATTCCCCCATCACCTTCAAAATAGGGAGATGAGCTTTCTAACTAGACATAATTGGGGCTTAAAATGAACCTATATAGTTGCTTGGTTAATTGATTAAGTGTTTGATAAGTTTAAGTTATTAATTGATGTTATAATTTAAGGAATAGATGGTTTGATATCAATGTACCTAAATTTGGGATTTATGAGTTGTTAAAGGAATGAAGTTGTTCTTATAAATATAAATGTGATTCAAAGGATATGAATTATGTGAATTAGGTATAAACAAATGAGAATTGAGAAGTTGTGTGAATATAAAATATTAGAAAAGGATTGGTGAATGTAAGAATGATAAATTGAGAGTAACCAAGTTTACTTTAAGGCATAACTTAAGTGCAAACAAGTTATATACAAGCTATAATAAATGAATGATAAAGACTTGTGATTAAGGATACATACCCAAGATAGTCAATTGAGCATGCATTGAACATGACATATAAACATATGTATGATTGAATAATCATATGATTGATCAACTTAGTAATGTGTGAACTACATGTATGTTTTGCATGATTAAAGAAGCACAACTAGATCGTCAGCGTCCAGACGGTACCGGGTCATCAAAGCAATAGCTTAACTAGAGCATACTGTAAGTTAACCTAGATGTTTTCTCACTATGTTTGAACTGTTTTTTATTAACTTTTAGATATTGAAATATTATTGATATGATTGTGATAATTCTGAATATTGATGGTTCGAGGAGGTTGATATTTGGGATTGTATTGGAAGTGCTTCCTAATTGTATATGAATATGGAAATTATGTACTCAACTAAATGTTGAATGCTGGAATCAGATCCGATGAATGTAACAAATGACTATGCACACTGAATGAAAGTTATTGATAGCATAATATGTTATTTGATGCATTTCATTACATTGTTATGCATAATCAGATAAAGGAGTTATGACCGGAGTGACCAATATGAAAAAGAACTTAAAGCTCAGAAATGTACACAAGAAATTAAAGAAAAGATTAAGAATTTAAAGCATAAAACAATGCATAGCACGATCGTAACAGGCATGACAGACAACACATTCTAATAAATTTCATCCTTTTCAACTCGAAATTTTTTTGGTGCTATTAAGGTTTCATGGCTATTTTTGAAACCAAATTAAGTGAGAAAACCTATAGAGAACCCTAGATTCCTCAAAAACTATTTAATGATAAGAAAAACATTAAAAATATAGGAGCCACTAGATTAAAAGAAGATCAAGAATCTGCAACAAATGAGCTTTAGAAATTCCAGATTTCCAAATTAAGACTCCAGCTAGTTTTTCTTTCTTTTCCCTTTATTTCTTTCATTGTCTTAGATATTTATTTAGATTATTATGACTTTTAACATGATTATGGGTTTCTAAATCCATATTAGGGATTATTCTTGATTTGTTTTGTTAAACTAAATTCATGTATATATATGTGTGTGTGTGTGTATGTATATATATATATATATATCTGTGTGTGTGTGTGTGTGTGTGCGTGCGTGCGTGCGTGTGTGTGTGTGTGTGTGTGTGTGTGTGTGTGTGTGTGTGCGTGTGCGTGTGCGATAATTATTATGCTTATACTCAGTAATAAATTGAGAGAGTGAATCAAGTCATATGTGTTAAGGTGTATAATGAGAGTTGGTAGCTTAATGGACTTGAAATTATTAATTAATTAACATTTGAAAAGTGATCTTAATTTTGAATTAATTATCCATAGGTTTGCTTCAAATCCAATTTAATAGTTAGTAGTAGTATTATGAGTTGAGATGTTACAATTTTATTAGTATCACTTTCAATTAGGATTACTTGATTAGATCTTGAGAGAGGGTAATCAAATCCTTAGGATATATTGGATCAAGCATAATTAGATAAAAAAAATAATGGGAGATAAAATAAGGATAGAATAATTCCTAAGTTTCTAGCTTTGATCACATTTTATTTATATTGGCAGCTCACTAATTGAATTATTTCATTTTATTAGTTATTTAAATTTTATTAATTTATTTTAATTCAATCAATCTTTTAATACCTTAAATAAAGTTTTGTTCAAGTTTTTAGGTGTTTAATTATTCCTTATGGGAACTATACCTTTTATATTACAAGTTACGATTCATATACTGGTGGTATTGAAAGTTTTCTATATAAAAATTATAAAAAATTGATGCTATTGCTGAGGACTGATTTAGCATCTTATACAATTTGAATTCCTTTGATTTAAGGATTTGATACTTTTCTTATGTGAGTGTGGGTGCCTAAATAAAAAATATATAAAAAGTGACTTTAATATGAGCAACTTGCAAAATTTGTTCTTCTAACCCAATTAAGGCATTAAAATATGGATAGGAATTACTATAACACATATAATCTTAGGTGGCAATACCACCCAAATTATGTATGGATTAACAATACAGACAACAATATAAGAGTGCAAGGTCTACTAAGTTTCCAGCTGGATGGGCTTGGATCTTTGGAGTCAAAGTTGGAAAGATAATGGACGTGCTAAACTCCAAGTTTGAATTTTTAATAGATGAGTTGGATAAGTTGGAAAGTGAGAGGAGAATTGAAACTAAATTTGATCAATCATAAAGAGCCACTCCTCTAAAATTTTCAATATCAAGAACCAGATTATATGTGGGAGAATCCATATTGCTTGTGAAATTGGTCTCAGAATACATTAATTAAGCATACTGATAATTCAGAATGGAGAAACTATTACACTACTACATTGAATGATTACGATTCATTTAAATATTTAATGGAAGATCTTGCCAATGGTGAAGCTAGACACCATGTCTTCCAAGGAAGTGTTTATTCGGTCGAAGACATTGAGCGAGATACAACATATTCTTGTTGCCCATTAATGTCTCAAAGTGACAAGGAGATAAAGGTCACATATATGAATGAAGTTGCAATCCAAAAAGAGAAGATATAAGCTAGAGATAATAGAGGTAATAGAATATAAGGAAGTCTCTATTCAAGAAGTGGAAGAAGAAAAAGGGAGAAGAGTGATTGTGGAATAAGAAGAGCAATTCACCTTCTTATAGGACAAAGTGTTGGATTTAATTAAAGATTCTGGGAGTTCCATCATTCCCTATGTTATTGATAGTTTGTCATAGAAATGGGCATTACTGAACTTACTTTCTTTTCTTAATTTTATTAATTATGTCCTTATTATCTTGCAGTTGGTGGCTTATTTACAAGCTACTAAACTGCGATATGGAGAAAATGATTAAAGAAAGTCACTTATTATAAACCTAGGTTGAGGGTAGAAGGCAGAGTATATCAAGCTAATGACATGAAAGAAACGCTACTTGGGAGGCAACCAAAGAATTAGGATAAGTTTTATTTTTATTTTAGTTTACTTTTTTGTTCTTTTTTACTTTTTTATGTTTATTTTGTAGTGAGTGAATTGATGAATCATTATGGCATAAAGTGTCTCTAAATTCCATTGCCTACACCATCAACATCTCAATCACCATAAGTATTCTTACTCTAATTTTCTTTCTTGATTTTTATATTGTTTTATTTTCTACATTGAGGACAATATGTAGTTCAAGCATAGGGATATATATGCAATTGCATATCAATTTTGTGTGAATTTTGCATTTGTATTATGTTAGTTTTTCGTTAGGTTGTCATTGTGTAAACATATTGATGCATGATGCGTGTATTATGTGAATATGTCAATGGAAAGAATTGAATGAAATTAGCATAGCTTTGAACATGGACATTTAAATTGCAAAGGTATAATAACTTGTGAATTTTGGGGTTTAAATGTCTTTAGGATGAACATGCATATTAATTAGGATATGACACTTAGTTTTTCAATTTATGACACTCATTTGTATACATTTATAATTACATTAAGTTAAATTGGTTAGCATCATTAGTTTCATGAGAAAGATTGATTAAGAAGAAATGAGGTAGGCTAAAAAAAAAGAGAAAGTATGTTAAATAAAATTCCTATTTTGCTGGCACTTTTTATGAAAATTAGGTTAAGAATAGAGCTAGTCCCTAATTAAGAGTTATGATATAGCTGAGTAATATGGGACATTAATGATAAAATGTTTTCTTTACATCAAAAGGCTAAAATGGCACTCCAATCGAGCTAAATAAAAATAGTAACTTAGTTAAGTAACTAGGGGACATTCATGACAAGGTTTTTGAATTCGAGTCAAAAGAATAAGTTATTGTTAAAAGAAAATTTAAAAGATGATGTTATAATAAATAAAATCTACGAATCTTTTACAAATAGCAAGAATTTTCATGAAATGGTACTTAGTGATAATTTACATTTTTAATTGATCAATAATAATAAGTGCATGCTTACAAGTTCTATAGGTAAAAGAATGGGGTGTTAATATTTTTATTGATAAGTAAATTCAAATCAGCGGACTTAAACATGAAAAGAATAAGTTAGTATGTTGGCACTTTTTAAATGATTGATGTTTGAGGTTAAGATAATTCTATAAGATTTAATGTCATTATACCGTTACTATAATGTTGCATGATTGTGAAATTACATATTTATGTGTTTTTTGTTATTTTTGTTTTAACTTTTGCTTGAGGACAAGCAAAAGTTTAAGTGTGGGAATGTTGATAGGTGCAGATTATCATATGATTTTGTAAGTATAAGTGTGTCTTTAAGTGTATCTTAAATGATTATCATATGTATAGTAATTTATGAATTTTATGTTTTAAGTGTCCTTGGAATAAATATGTATGTTAATTAGGATATGAAACCTATCCTTTTAGTTAATGACTTTTTTGTATACATTTATAATTATAGTCAATTGAATTGGTTAGCATTATTAGTACCCTTTTATAAGAGCGGTCAACTAAGAAGAAATGAGGTAGGCTAAGAAATTTATAAAAAAGGGGGAAAATTGTGAATAGAATTTCTATTCTGCTGGCCCTTTTTTAAGAAAATTGGGATAAGAATAAAGTTGTTATCCAGTTCAGAGTTATGATATAGCTGAGTAACCGGTGGCACCCATCACAAATTGTTTATCTTCGCATCAAAAGGTTAGAATGACACTCCAATCAAGCTAAATAAATAATGTGACCTAGTTGAGTAACCAGGAGATATTCATGACAAGATATTTGCCTTCATGTCAAAAGACTAGGTTATCGTTAAAGAAAATAAAAAATGGTGTTACAATAAATGAAACCTACTAATCTTTTACAAATAGAAAGAATTTTCATGAAAGGTTACTTAGTGATAGTTTGTGTTTTTTATTGATCAATAATAATAAATGCATTTTGACAAGTTCTACAGGTGTATGAATAGGGTGTTAATATTTTGATTTATATTTATATTCAAATCAACATACTTAAACATGAAAGGAATAAGTTAATATATTGGCATGTTTTGAATGATTGATATTTGAGGATAAGTTCATTCCATAGAATATAATGTCATTGTACCATTATTGTATTATTGAATGATTATGTGTTTATGTATTTATGTATTTATGTGTTTTGTGGTTTGTGTTTTTACTTATTCTTGAGGAAAATCAAAGGTTTAAGTGTGGGGATGTTGATAAGTATTGATTATCATATGTTTTTAGGTGATTGAGTTTGCTTTTTAAGTGTTTTCTTAAAGGATTATTATGTGTATAAACTTAGAATTGTGTTATTATTAGTGTTTGCATGTGTTTTAAGTGTTTGATTAATTTAAATCAAGAATTTAATCTTAATTTTATGTTTTAAGAGGTTTTTGATGTGTTTGTGATTGAATGGAAACATTAAATTGAAGAAAAGATGAACAATTTGAACTACGGAATAAGCCATGGCAATTTTAGCAAGTTTTTATATACTTTTGATATTTTGGGGCTATTTTTGGAACTAAATTAAGTGGGAAAACCCTAGACACCTCATACATTATAAAAGAATAATAAAAACATGAAAAAATGCAGCAGTGACTAGATCAAAAGAAGATCAAAAGGAGACATTAGGAGAACTTAAGAGAATTCCAAATATCAAAATCAAGACTCCAACTAGTTTTTCTTTCTTTTCCCTTTATTTCTTTCATTGTCTTGAATGTTTATTTGTATTTATAAGATTTCTAACATGATCATGGTTTTCTAAATCCATATTAGGGATTGTTCTTAAATTGTTTTGTTGAACTTTATTCTTGTTGAATCCAATACATTTATGAATGATTGTGATAATTATTACGCTTATACTTGGTAATAAATCGAGAGAGTGAAGCAAGTTACAT
>JAOQMP010068396.1:0-23130 GCA_027563575.1 Erythroxylum pedicellare | reverse complement strand
AGAGATGACCAATGAGATGATGACATGTGTTTGATGAGTCATTAGTGATGAAAAATAGGAAGGTGACATGTGTAATCTATTAAATGAGTATAAAAAGCAAAACTTAAGACGTTTTGCTTCATTCTTTCAACATAAACGTACTTTTAAAAAAAATAAATGTGAGAATGATGAGAGAGTAACATGAGAGACAAAAAAAAAGAAAGGGAAAAGAAGAGAAACCAAGGGTGAACATCGGCCAAGGAGAGAGGAAGAAGAGTGTAGTATTGTTTTATGGAATTTGATGGTGATTTGGAGAAATCTTAAAAAATTCATCAAATGTGGTTAAGTTTCTTAGCTTAAATTTCTAATTGTTATTGGTTTTCTTAATTGAGATGGATGTGTTTAAAATCAATGCTGTCATGATATTACTTTGATGTTTCTTTGTATGGAATTAGTTGAATATGACAAGAGAGGAATGTGTAGTGGGATTATGTCTTAGGTTAACTTGAACTAGCCCCAATGTTTTGGCCATAAATCGGTCTAAAGACCTCCAAATTGGGTTATTTCAATTGGATCTGAAACTTAAGACATAGTACTAGAAATCTCTGGAAGAAACATAGACCTAATTCAGATGAATGATATTGAAATTAAAGATTTAAAATGGTAATTTGATACTATCCCTATGTTCAAACATCTTGTGATATTTGGTACATTTTTCACTACTTATAAGTTTAAATGACATGATTTTTAATGATATAGAAACTAGAGACATAGGGGAACAAATGTCTAAAAGACTCAAAACATAATCTGAACATTTGCTATGTGAAAATTAAGGAACAACTAGAGGTCTGGATTCTGGACATAGGTCATAACCATGACTCATCATGCATAATTGTGCTATGGTGAATTAAATTGGGTGAGATTGTGTTTTGAAGAAATTGGTATGATATAATGCATAAAATATGGTATTTAAGTGACTTTTGAAGTTAGATTTGGAAATGGTGACTAGTAGGTTAGCTTATGGAAGTAAGTAAAAATACGATTAACGGGCATTTTACACAATTAGATATAAATCTCAAATTTGTTTAAACCAAATATATAATTTTAATGCCTTATTTCCTAATTTGGAAATAAATGTCTAAGAAAAATGCATTTTATGTAGGTAAACGAGAGGTACCGCACGCGTGAGTGTGCTTGACAATAAGTTTGCAAAACAATAAGTGTAGTTTAATTGTTTATATGACTTAGTTCTTTGTAAAAGAATTGATGACATGTAAGTGTTCTTTAAATTAAGTTTATTCAAATGGCTTTCATTTGATCATGAAATTAATATTTATGCTAAGTTTTAAGCAAATGATATTTTTACATATATTGCTAGCATAAATGTATGCTTTGGCAACGTATGAGTTTTAATTTGAAAGTTAATTTTTTTTATGATTGGATGCCACATTGAAATTATGTATTAAATTGAATGATTATGAATCCTCCCATAATTGATTTAGAAAATAAGTTGAATTGAAAAGGTATGAGTTGCTTTTGCCTATGGTACTATGTTAGGCTTTATACATGTTATTATACCTGTTTATAGTAGGTAACTTATTACAGGTAAGTGATGTAGAACCAGCTTCATAAATAGTGCTTAACTAGTCATAGGTAAGCGATATAGAATCAGCTCCATGACTTGTTATAGGTAAGTGATGCAAAACCAGCTCTATAACCACTAGTTTATAGCAGTTAACCTATTATAGGTAAGCGATGCAGAACCAACTTTGTAATTATTAGTTAACTAGTCGCTAGTAACAGATGTAGAATCAGCTTCATGACTTTATTCCTAATGTACCGTATGGTAAAGAAACTAGTGGTGGACTATGTTGAGTAAGAAAATTCATAACAATAATAATGCCACCGTTATTTATTTTAAAAGTGATTTGAGAGGTACCGTATGATACCAATTCTATTGGTTGCTTATTTTCAATATAAAAGTTTTCAAAAAACTTATTGCCACCACTGTTTAATGTTTAAGGAAAAAGGAAAATGGAAATTTGTATATTATAAGTTTAATGTCAAAAAGCATTTTGGACTAGCATTTTAGAAAAATTAAAATTGTGTTTTATGAAATGTTACGCTATTACCAAATTTAATGGTGCATATTAAATTTTTGTGGAAAATGTTTTATTATAAGCTTTATGATTGAAATATTACAGTTATATTGTTATGAAAAGTTCAATTTTCTTGTAAACTGATTACACTCACTAAGCCCATTTAGCTCACCCTTATTTTTATGTTTTTAAACAAACCACCCCATGTATGTGTATAGGAGTAGTCGTAATTGGGACTTCACCTCAAGATTAGTTGTATCGTTAGGTGCTACTTTATTTGTGTTATTTTTTTTCTATATATGTGATATGTTTTAAGCTATTTTGGAAAGAGTTCAAAAGTGTGATGTTATGAGTATTAGTGGAATTGTAAATATCTTTTTTTAATGAACTTCAAGGGCTTTGATCCTTAATAATGTTTTTAAAATGTTGAGATTTGTATGTTTGTGCTTGCTTGTGATGTGGGCCTAAGGCCCCATTCTAGAAATTACAATGGTATATGAAATATTAGAAGTGTTTTAAAATGTGTTATGTAGGTATTGTTTGAAAATTTTGAGAAGGTCAAAATACAGTCGTTGTGTTGCTGAAATTTTTAATAAAATGATTCGAAAAAAGAAAGGGTATCCCACTATTTTCTACACTTTTAACTTTTAAAGTATAAAAAATTTTTAAAAGATGAATGACTTGGCTTTGCAGGAACCCTTCGGTTGAGTTAGATATCAATTGGAGGGCTACCGTAGGATCGCCGAGAGGGCTTCACTCGGGTTCCTGAAGGGTAAACTCTGGGATGGGTCCTTTTAATCCGTGAGGAGGGAAATATCACCTAACATAAAAAAGGATTGTGATGTGTAGGAGTTATGGAAGAAGAACCTATTGGCTTACATTACATTGTTGAGCAGTATGGACAATGACATCATGTGTGAGTTCTAAAAATATGAAACTGCTAAGGACAAATGGTTTGCATTAGTAGCACAATTGGGGATTACCTCAGTAACCAAGACACAATCACTCAAACATAGAAGCACTCAGATCATACAATGCAAAATCACTTAAGGTAAATGTCAAATATCATAAGTGAACTGAGGGATGTTAGCCATGAATTGTTTGATGAGTAACATATGCAAGTTGCAATTCACTCTTTAGAGTTAGGAGCATATTAAGATATATATAACTCATAATGAGATTATAAAAACTATAGAAGATTTTGCAAGGCATCTCATACTAAAAGAAGAGTGTTTAGAAGTCTTAAATATGTCTTATGAGGTGCATACAATTGCTCTAATTCACATGGAGTTATGAACAAAAAGCACAAACATCTCGTTTGGCATAAGTGGAAAAATAATAAAAGACACCACCACTCTACTTAGGACTCTAAGAAGGCTAAAGAGAATCAGCATGGAAAGGGGAAGCATCCCTTTATGAAAAGGAACATGAAACATGTCAAGTGCTATACTAGTTGTTAGTTAAACTTGGTTTTAATGTGAACTTTCATAATGATGAAATGGATTTGTACCTTAGAAATATTTATCATGGTTATGGTTTTAAGTTTGATGGTTTTATTATACTTGATGTTGTGGCTACAAATAATAATATTAGTTATACATTAGTTACATCATCTAGTACCCTTTTAACAATGATGTAATCTTATGGCAAGATAATCTATGTCATATTGGTCAATATAGAATAAGTCAGTTGGGTTGAGATGGTTATTAGTTAATCTAAGTCAAATAGATCTACTTTTGTATGAACATTGTTTAGCTGGTAAAATGGTTAAAAAAAACCTTTTGGAAAGGGAACATGTGCTTCATACCTATTATAATTAGTTCATTCTGACATATATGGTGCAATGAATATAAGGCAAGACATGGGTATGTGTATTTTATCACTTTTGTAGATAACTATAATTGGTATGGTCATGTCTATTTGATTTCTCACAAATTAAAAGAATTGAATTATTTCATCAAATACGTGAATTTAGTTAAGAATCAATTAAAAAGGAAGATAAAAGCATTCTGAACTGATTGAGGATAATAGTACTTGTCTGATAAGTTCAAAATGCTACGTGCTAAAAAAGGAGTTGGTAGACAATTAAATATTCTAAGAATCCCACAACAAAATAATGTAACAGAAAGATGTAATAGAACGTTACTAGAAATGACGAGGTCTATGATGACACAAACAAATTTTCCAATAATCTATTGTGGTGATGCTTTGTTAACAACCACTTGTGTACTTAATCAACTGGCTATCAAATCAGTTACAATGAAAAAGGAATAGACAAATATTTCACTATTTTAAAAACCCCACAAAAAAATTTAACATAAAGACGTAAGAGACTGTTACTAGAAATGATTAGGTCTATAATGGAACAAGAAAATTTGCCAATAATCTATTAGGGTGATGCATTACTAACAACCACTTATGTATTTAATTAAGTGCCTACCAATTTAGGTACAAGTGCCCCTATAAGTTATGGATAGGTAGAAAACCTGACATGAAAACTCATAGACCTTATGGATGTGTTTATGATCTCTCTAATAAATATAGGAGACTAGGTCTAAAAGGAAAGAAAACAATTTCTATTAGATACTCTTAACACTAAAAAAGATATGTGTTCATAATTGAAAAAGGTAGTGAAGGTGTAACCAAATTTGAATTACGAGATGTAACATTCTTAAAGAATGAGTTTCTAAAGCGGATCCAATAAGAGAAGGCCTATTTCTATATGAGATACTTAATCAACATAATTCTATTTTGAGGAATCAAGATGGGGAACTTTAACCTAGTGAGAGCAATTTAGATGTGTTATAATTTACTCAAAATCAATTCATATTAGATGTGTTATAATTTACTCAAAATCAATTCATATTATGACCTACTAAAAGTCTTCCCATGGCATCTGACTTGAGTGGGAGTAATTAAAAAGTTCATGAATCTCTTTCTAATGAACCTCGTTTGTGATACAATAATTGAGAACTTATTCCCCGATGTCATTTTGAAATAAAAGGGGAAATTCGCATGATTATCCCATAAGAAGATGATGAGCCAAATAATATATTTAAGGCTCTTAATGATACTACTAAGGAAAAATAAATGAAAGAAATGAAAGAAGAAATAACTTCTTTAAGCTCAAATCAAATATAAGACTTAGTGGATCTCCCTAATGGGTGTAAAGCTATTAGGAACAAATGAGTTCTCAAAATAAAATGAAATGTTCATGGTAGTATTGAAAGATACAAAACACGCCTCATGGAAAAAGGATAAACACAACACGTGGGAATGATGAAACTTGTTCATCTATTTTAGGGTTTACTTTAATTTGTTTAATCTTGGATTTATTAGCCAGTTTGGAACTTGAATTACAACAAATGGATTTAAATACTGATTTTCTATATGAAGAATTAGAAGAAGAAATCTATATAGAAAAACCTATAGGTTTCATAGAGACAAGATAAGAATATAAAGTGTGTGGATTATTAAAATCAATATATGGTCTGAAGTAGTGTTCAAGGTAGTGGTATATACATTTTCATATCATAACCATATCATATGAATTTTATATACTTAATAAATACCACTGTGTCTATATTAAAATATCCAACAAAACTTTTACAATTTTATCTTTATATGTGGATGACATTTTGGTTGATTGTAATTACTATGAGTTTGTCAAGTAAATCAAATATTGGCTATCATCTGAATTTGAGATGAAAAATATAGATGAAGCTACATACATTCTTAGAGTTAAGATTTCAAGAGGTCATTCAAAAATATTATTATCCCTTTCTCAAGTGACTTATATCTTAAAGATTTTAGAACGATTCTATATGCAAGATTGCAAACCAATAGATAATCTTATTGCTAAAGGAGGTCTCAACAAGAGATTTTGCCAATCTAGTCCATAAAAAAGGGAACAAATGAAGAAAATTCCCTATTTCAGTGTACTTGGAAGTCTCATTATGCAATGATCTGTATATTTGTTATGTTATTAGAATGGTGAGTAGATATTGGTCAAATTTGAGATAAACACATTGAAAAGTAGTAAAAAGAATATTGAGGATTCTAAAAGGTACAGTGGACTATGCTTTATACTTTCAAGGAAATGAGCTATCTATACAAGAATATATGGATGCAAACTAGGGAGGAGAGCGAAAGAAATCTACCTCCAAATTTGTTTTCTTACTTAATAATGGAGCAATATAATGGAAAAGTAAGAAACAATATTATATTGTTTTGTCTATAATGGATGCTGAATTCATAACAATTTCAGCAGTAGTATAAGAAATTGTATGCCTTTGACGATTTTGGGTTCATCTATGAGTCACTAAAAGTAAAGTTGAATAAGTTACTATCACCTATAATAGTCAAGCTCCAATTGCTTATATAAAAGATCCCAAATTTCATTATAAAACGAAAAATATAGATACTAAGTATAATTACATGAAAGGTATAGTAGCACGAGGAGAAGTGAACATGAAGTATATATCTATACGAGATAAGGTGGCAAACCTAATGACAAAGCCAATTTCTAGAGATGTGTATATTGGGCATATGGAGTCACTAGGCATACGTAGATATTAAAATGTAATAAGAAATATTTATCTTTGTATGTTCATTTTTTGTAATGTCATATTTAAATAAGAATGTCTTATGGAGATTATATAGTGGCTACTACTTAATTCATAAATACATTTGTTTATTTTGTGTAAATATATATATGTAGGGATATGAATTAAGAGCATATAAGAGAGATCAAAGATTTTTATTAGCTTTCGCATAGGAGCAATCGCCTCTAATGATTTATGATCACTAGAGATGAGGCAGGTTTAAAGTTTATTATCTATGTGATAAATGAAAGCAAGAAACTTAAACCATAAATGCCTCTTTAAATTAAAAGGAAGTTGGTATAAAGTGATTAAAAGATCACTCCAGATTTGAGTTCTGAAAAATTCTTTTTAAAGTAGATAAGTGAACCCAAGTTAAACATTTAGTATGTTTGAACTAACTTATGTACGGTATTTTATGAATGAAAGACCTTCACATAAAATTAATATATAAGTCAATATTGTAGGACATGACTTATACCATATGTGCAAATACAATCATAAAGGAATTAATGTAAGTTACAAGATCTCAGCTTACATTGTGTGAGATCTTTGAGGTTGAGGTGCCTCACTAAATACCCTTAAGACTCTTGTCTAATTCTTGAGAATTAAATTTAAGGTTTGTCACTTTATAATATTACCTTCAAGTCATCTATGATGCAATCTTATGGAATGATTATAAGCAAATTAAATTTAATTTAAAAGAATTTAAAATAAAGGAAGGTATTATAAATAAAATTATAATATGATTAAATAAATGAGATCGAAAAGATATTAATGCAAGATATGAACTAGGGTATAGAATATAATATCTACTTAAGGACATATTGGTCCCATAATTGATTTGTTAATTAAAATGTCATATACTCCTAACATATGTATAACAATGAGCTCTCGTTATATACTAGTCGCACATGTTATTGGATAAGTATGAGAAATGGTATAATGGTGATCATCAAAACCCATTACGTGTGAATAGGAGATGATGAATATTGAGCACACTTAATGGTTTAGGATATGATGTTTAATACTACATATTAAAAATCATTTAAAGTTTTAAATGTAATATAAGATAGTTTAAACTTCCTAAAAGATAAGATGATAATAGTAATACAATATTCAGATAAAAACTTGGTCTGACTTATGTTTTCTCCGTGAAAGATCTTTTAATATATGGAAACTAAAATCTAATCCAATTAAGTGATAGGTTTTAATGATGCATATATTTATGAAAGATCATATTATTTATCTACATTTTATCTATGTATTAGAATATTTCTTTCATTAACATTTAGAGGTAATCTCAAAACCCTAAAAAAAGCATATTCAATTAGTTACACAACCATGAATTAATGTGTACAGGAGCTAGCCAAAACACAACGAATCAAATATACAAATCATAGAGTACACTGACCATCTCTAACAAATTAAAATCTTATTTACTATAATTGAAAACTTAACTTTTTCTCCATTTTGTTATATCAAATTCATTTGTTGAATGCCAAGTATCACCTAAATTTATGGGATGGCATAGTTTTTTTCTCTTCTTAGTCTTTAGGATTGGATTGAAGGGAGCTTCTTAATTAATTAGTTTTTATCTCTTTGTTAATGACAACTATATTTGAGATATGTCCCTTTTTCCCCTTAGATACAACTGCAAAATTTGCTTAAGGAAAGGGAGTGTTTAAAAATGCATAGTCAATTTTGTTTTGGTGTGGACATGATTTATATTAGACTTATTAATATCATATTTATTCTCCATTCTGAAACTCATTGTTGGATTCCTTTGACATATATCTACATGCATATTGACTAGACAATATCTATACTATGTATGTTGATCAATGGTGATGCATTTTATGGCCAACACGCTCTTACATGTTAATTATTCGTAATTTTTTCTTTCTTATTTTTATTATGCTTTTGTATTGAGTCATTCTTAATTAGCTTTATTTAAATTTTCTATTGGGAATCAAATTCATGATAACTAGATGAAACAAACATGTGCATTTAATTAAGTAAAAAGAGAGAAATGGGCTAACATTAATGTCTTCGAATTGAGAAAGAAGATAGTTTAAAAGTATCATTTTTCCTTCAAAAAATAATGTGGATGGATAAAAGAATATTCTCCCTAATAGATTGGCAATATTAGGAGATATACATATTAAAGTATTGAGAGAAAGAAAAAAAAACAAAAGTGTGTGCACAAATAGAAGTAATAAAGTAGTTCTTTTTCTTTCTCGTGAAAAATAATATGGACTTCACAAATATAACAAACAATGATTAGAACATAATCATAAATATAAATCAACAAGCATCACAATGTCTTAATGTTGAAACTCAATGTGAGGGAGAAACCATAGGAATGAATCTAGTAAAATAATCTTCACCATTTTAAAAATAATGGATACATCAATATTCAATCCTCCTAATAATTTTAGGATCTGAAAGAATAAATAAAACATCACCAATAATGGTGGATAACAACACAATAAAACCCCTGAAAGGGTATCTTAACCTATATAATAAGGGGGATAAACAAAAAATTACTTACACCAAAATGTAGCTTGAATAGTTAGGAATAATATACTAAAGCTTTAGCTCAAATGGAAAACATTTAGTCCTCCAAATCTCTGACTGATGAAACCAAAATTTCCCCTTTCACTTTTTATTTTGCCACTACCTCTTTACCCTATTTTTTCTTCTGTTTTCTCTTCCAAATTCTACTACCTCCCACTTTGTATCTTTTTTTAAAATCTTTGTTTAACATCTTTTTTTATCATTTGTATATGATGGTTGTATTTGAGAAGTGACCACCTAACAAATCTCACCCTCACGAATTAAGTGCGGTCATACTTGACTAAAAATGCTTCCTTCTTGCAAATAGTAAACTTTTCTATGGGTAAGGTCTTTGTCATCATATTGAAGTCGTTTTCATATGTATGGATCTTTTATAATGATAGCTGCTTTATCTCTATTGCTTCTCTGATCTAATGATACCATACTTAAATATGCTTTGACCATGAGTGAAAGGATGAATTATTGTTGAGATAAATGGCACTCTGGCTACCATAATGTAATATATATTCCTCTTAACTGGGGCCTAACACTTGTAGGAATTTTTACATCCACATGAGCTCTTTCCCTACTTTAGTAATATCAATATATTTAGCCTTAAAGATAACACAACATACTTTTGCAATTTAACATAACTCTACCAAAAAAAGTTATTAAATACCCAGAAGTAGACTTTCTATAATCGACATCGCCAACCATATCATCATCTGTGTAGTCATTTAACACAAGTTTACTGTCTCCAAAATATAAACAAAATGTATAAGTATGTTCAAGATACTTATGTACCTATTTCATTATTTTTTGGTGTTCTTTTGACTATACTAGAGAGAAATTGGCTAACAACATCAACTATATAAACAATATTAGGCCTAGTGCATACCATGGATTATATTAAACTACTAATGACAGATGTATAAGGAACTTTCTCCATTTCCCCTTTTTCTTTCTCATTTATAAGACATTGTTTTAAACTCAACTTAAGTTGACCTCTAAGTGGAGTGTTAATTGGTTTGGAATTGACCATGTTAAACTTCTTTAATACCTTCTCAATATACTTTTACTGGGAAAACCATAACATTCCATTCTTTCTATCACGAGTGATTCTTATGAAAAGGATTTGCTTTACAGCACCAAATCCTTCATAGTAAAGGATTTACTCAACTTGCTTTTAAGATTTTCAATTTTCTTTGTATCATGACCAATAATTAACATGTCATCCACGTATAATAAGAGAATAATAAATTCACCATTAGAGAATTTATTAAGACATACACAATCATTAAAAGAAGTTTTGGCATGACCATGATCAATCATGAAAGAGTCAAAACTTTCTATACCATTGTCCTGGAGTCTGCTTAAGGCTATACAAACTCTTTTTCAGTCTACACATAAGACTTTGTTTACCTTTTGCTATAAAGCCCTCATGTAGTTCTATATAAAATTTTTCCTCCAAATCACTATAAAGAAATGTTGTCTTCACATGAAGTTTCTCAATTTCCAAATTTGAGTTGGTTGCTAGCCCAAACACAACTTAGATTGAAGACATCTTGACTATGGGTAAAAAATCTCTTCAATATCAATCCCTTTTTTTTTTAATCAAAACCATTCATAACCAACCTTGCCTTGTACGTTGGCTGTGAGCTATTCTCCTTTATCTTCAACTTGAACACCTATTTTTTCTTAAGTGCTCTCTTACCTTATGGTAGTTTTACTAACTTAAATGTGTAGTTCTTATACAAGGATTGCATCTCGTCTTATGTAGCTTTCAACTGCTTATCTTTATGTTCATATGAAATAGCCTCCTTGTAGCTCTCTGGATTTCCCCCATTTGTTGATAATATATAATTTATGGGGATATCTTTGTGAAGGACGATGTTGTCTAGTAGATCTTCTCAATTAAGGCTCAACTGACAGTGTTAGTTCTAGTGGAATTAGTTTGATATGATTATTAGAATTAGTATATAGTGCAGGCTCATTTTCATTATTCTCACTATCAATATTTATATCTCCCACTTCATTAGAAACTCTGACAAGGGGTACTGACTTAACAAAAATATCATTTTTGGCTACTAACATTGTCATGACTTCTTTTTCAATATCTTTAATTGTATGGTCTTCAAACAAAATAACATCTTAGCTTCTGACAACCTTTTTATCAACCAAATCCCAAAAACTGTAACCAAACTCTTCATTATTATAGCCTAAGAAAAAACATTGTTTGGATCTTACATCAAGTTTATATCTTTCATCTCTTAGGATATGCACGAATGCCTTACAACCAAACAATCTTAAGTTTTCAAATGAGACATATTTTCCTTTACAAAATCTCTTTAAAAATGTAACCATCAAGAGGGACTGAAGGAGAAAGGTTAAAGGACTAAAGGAGATAGGTTAATTAAGTCCATTGTAGTTCTCATTACTTCACCATAAAAGGCTTTATGTAGTTTTCATATGAGAGCATACACCTAATTCTTTCAGTAATTTTTGTACTTATTCTCTTTGCAAACCCATTTTGTTATGGAGTTTTAGACATTGCCTTCTCAAGCTTGACGGCATAGTCCTTAGAATATTGTTCAAATTGACCCCTATATTCACCACCATTATCTTCTGTGGCACATTTCAACTTTCTATTTATTTCTCTTTCAACACTTACATGTAAGTGTTTAAAGACATTAAGTACTGGGCATGATTTTGTCTTATGGAGAACAACTTTCTCTTGTTCTTTCTACCATAAAATCCAATCATTCATGATTTTGTCGGTTCCTCGTGGTGTTGCTGTATTGCCCCACTAAAACTTATGCCAACTATAAGCTATTACAATTTTTCTCGACGTTGTCTTCTCACTAGTATAAGTCACATCTCCTTAAAAAATCTACATGGGGAATTACTCAATTTCCTTTCAGTTATGAAATAGTAGCCACCATCAACTTCCTACTATGCCTTTAGCTTATAACTATCACTACTAGCATTGTTTGATCTAGTGTCCATCAATGTCTCCTGCATATGTATGTACAAGGGGAAGCAAGTTACTAAAGAAGTGCTTTAAAAAGATGAACAAAAAGACATCAATATTTTACCTCTCACCATATCATTTACAGATAAAAGAAAGTTTCTCCTAGCAACTCGAATTCTTCTCTAGCATTTGGCGCATGGTTGCTCAGCTCTCATCTTATGAACAGTGGTCATGAACAATATTGTGGACAGTACTCAACCACTTTGTAGTTAAGACAATTTCTTTGTTTGATGGATTATATATATGAGTTTTCATCCATTACAGCCTCAAAATAAGCATCAATTGCTCCTCAGACTTAAGTTATTAAGAAATTTTTTTCTTAATTAAATTTATTTATTTCAACTTGATTGAGATAAATTAAATTTATAACGTTATTTATTTAGAGAATTATTATTCAATTTATTTTCAAAGTTTTTTCTTTATTTATAAATAATAGGTTTCTTAATTTATTGGAAATAGTTATTTTTTTCTCGATTAAATTTTAGAAAATGTTTTCATTTATAATTAAGAAAATTGCGCTTTCTTCAATATTTTGAAAATTAGTTTTCTAACTTTTATTTAGTTTTGAAAGAGGTTTCCTTTTAATATTAGAAAATAGTTTTCTAATTAAGGGAAAAAGAATTTTCTGATTAGATTAGAAATAGTTTTCTAATTGGAATAGAATGTGTTACTTATATAATTTTTAAAAAGGAGTTTTCTAAATTATAATAAGTAAGTAGCATAATTTATTGAAAATCGTTTTCAACTAAATTTTGTTAAAAGAGTCAAGATAATTGGAAACAGTTTCCAATTGAATTTAAAATTTGTTTTCAAATCAAATTAAATTTTTATTTGGAATAGGAATTTAGTTTATTTAGGAATCAATGGGTTTAATCTACTTTAATTTTTCCAAGGATTTGAAAATATTATTTTAGATTATTAAGATCGATAACTAGAATCAAATGAAGCTTGATAGTATATATATAATTTGATTATGAGTGCATAAGTTGCATGTTTTATTTATATGTTTGATATATATATATATATTAGATGAATGTTAAATTGTATGTTTTATATGTGTGATATTTTACATAAAATTTTGTGTTTGATGAGACAAATGAAATTAAATCCCTCGTTAAAATGTTAAGTGCATTTTGAGAACGTGACTATTGCCTTCTATTGTTATAAGAATTAACCAGAGTTGTGTTTAATGTTACTTGTTAAGCAAAATCAAGACCTTTTTAACTCGAATATATTTAGTCTTATGACAGTAGGTTCTACTTAACTAAATTTATGTGATTTGGATAAGCAAACTCATGACTACATGAATTTAGAGGCAAGGTTAGGAATAACATATGAAGTACATTTTGGCAAGAGTTGTCACTAATGGATCTAGGAGTAACATGAGGTGTGATTGATAAAGTTGTTATCTAGCTAATTTAACTTTAGTTGGTTTGTTGAACAAACTCAAAATTAACTATATTTGAATGGGATCCTAGGCGACTAGAAAGATTATAGTAATATTTCCAAACAATGGTGAGGGCTATTATTTCAAATAAAATAGTGGGAGTAAATAAATACATGATTAAAGTCCTAATCTATTTTGATAGTCATGACATATAATTAATTACTTGCTTCCTTACATTTATATTTTGTTATAAGTGAAATTTACCTTGTTTAGTATAGTTGATACTAAGAGTTAGTGAACCAAATTTCTTGGATGTAGGATTATGTTTGAGAAGAGTTCTCAAAGTTAGAAAAGAAAAATTGTATGCCAATTATGTATTTTTTTTCTATAATCTTTATTGAGGATTTGGTGAAAAAGTTTTGAGATGTGTCAAAATCATATAGATGACAAAATGTATTGACATTTTGAGTTAACTAATGTCTCATAAACTTTGAAAACATCATATAAGATGTATGTCAACACTATAACTATAAGATGCAGGAGGTTGCATAAAGTAGGGTTGAAAGGTATAGTACCTTGTTAGAATTGTTCCACTTAATTTAGCCTACTAAAAGTATAATTATGGACTAAAATTAAAGGCTTTGCTGTAGTATGACAATAGTTGTCATAAGAAGAAAATGATTGCATGAATTTTCTTACCTATAAATGATATGATAGAAATCATATGTATTTCTAATTCATGCTTATGAGTATTTGATACTAAATTTAGATTTAACATTATTATAATGTTCAAAGCATGATAAGAAATATATTGTTAAGTAAATGCAGTTGATCCAATTTATACAAATAGTTTGTATGATTAAATCAATATAACGAGAATCATAAAGTTACATACAAGGATATGTGTATTCTTTTTATTATGAATCATATGAAACTTGTGAAACTTCTTAAGTTGAAGAATGACCAAATCAACCTTAGAGAAAGGATGATGATGGTAATGAATTATTAAATCTTATACATGTGATGTATTGGATAGAATAAAAATTAATAAAAGGATAATACTTATATTTCTTTATATTACTAATGACTTTATGTGATATAGTCATATTTATTAAATGTTGATTTAAAATTTTTGAAAGTTTAAATTGTTTAAATCTAAGAAGGGACACTACAAAGGGAGTATGTTAATGCTAAAGTATGTCAATTTTATTAGGGGAAAATTTTCCCATAACCTATGTCCGCAATCCTATAACTTAGGGTGGAGAGATCACTTGAACCTTAATTATGGAGGAGATTTAGCAAAACTACTTCTTAGATAGGCTGCAGGGTGTATAACAATTCCCATATAGATCATAAGTCTCTTATTCCAGCTCAGGCACATCTTTGGAAGACTTAGTTAAGTCTATTGCTACTAATACTATTCAATTTCATCATGATGTGAAACAATTCTAACAACATGCAAGGTCTAGATTCTTAAACTTGGTAAGCCATATGGGTCGAATGGCGGTAACTATCAACCACCATTAAAGTAGAGAGATGCAACCATCTCAACCTGAGGATAATCCAAAGAATGTTAGTAATATAACCTAAAAAAGTGGAAAAAAGCTTGAGAAGCTTAAGAGGACTACTCAAAGGATTGCAAGTGAAGAAGAAGTTGAGAAGAATTTTGAAGAAAAAAAGGATATATTATTTAGCTCAAAGGTAAATACTAAGTCCCTAATTGTTATTAAGACTAACCCTTCACCTTTACCTAGCAGGTTGGAGAAATTGAATAAGTAGGAAAAGGGTAAAGAGATATTGGAGATTTTCAAAAGTATAGGGATTGAGTAGAGATTAAGAGTATAAAGATAAGGATGACATTGGATGTGAGTGGTCATTAGCTTAGGCCCTATCATGAAAAGACCTCAAATGGAAAAGGCAAAAGTTGTGACACTTGAAAACTATAATTTTTTCACATGAGGAGGAAAGCATGGAGTTGGGCCAATGAAAATAAGCAAAGGCGTTGCTTAGGAGGCAACCTAAGAGAATTTTGTTTCTTTTCATTTACATTTTTACATTTTTTTGTTTTATTGAATGCTCCATTTCTTACATTTAAGGTTACATTAGGGATAATATAAGGTTTAAATGTAGGATTGGGGACTATCACATATGCTTTCCAGTTGTTTGTTTCTTATGTGTATGTGTTTTTAAGTTTGTTTTTTTCTTACTTGTTTTTAAGTATTAAAACAAAAAGAGAGAGAATTAAATCAAACTTAGACATGTAATTTTACTCTTGTGATTGGTCAATAGACATTATCTTTAAAAGAGTAGTGACTAGTGGATAGATACAAGCCAGTGAGATTTTGAGTCTTTATAGACTGACACATTCATATTAGTCTCATTGTCTTTTGTTTATGTGTGAACTTTATAAAATTATCATCCTAACTTTGCTATGATTTTCTTTTCAAGACCACATTTTTATCACATGCATTAACATGAAGATGATATAGGCATGGTTTATTTTTGCAAGCTACATTAGCCAAATGGCTACCTATCGATATGATTTTTCCTTTTAATAAGCCCCCTTGAGGTTTATTTGCCATTTCTTTTTGTTCTAACCACGTTACATACCTTTAGCCTCCTACCCAAGCCTTAAAGCTAGTGGAACATTTATTAATTGTTGATGATTGTGGATTCACAAAAGTATAAGTGTGGGGTGTGCATATATACAGGTTGGCTATAATTGTTGGAGTGTCATTTTATGTCTTGTTAATGAATTCCAAATGTGATGTATCTTTTTTCAATTTTTATAAGAAATAAAAACATGTTTAAATAATATCATCAAGGAGGAAATGCATTTGTGTTACAAATTTATTCATGATTACTCTTTCTTCCTAAGTTGTATGGAATAGGTGATTTGAGTATGATGCATATAAGGGAGATTTTGTTTTGAAGGGTCACTCCTTATGGTTGCAATGTGTAGTTTATCATCAATTTTAGTGAGTGATTCCTTCTAACTCCTTATGCTTCATGAGGTTTGTGGCGTGAGAGCTTAAATATAAGCTATAAAATATAGATTTCACATTCATTATAGTTTATGGCGCCTAGTTTTAAGTGAATGTTAGTCTTTGTGCTGGACGTTACATTAAGTGTTTTTCTTGCTTCACTAACTTTGATGGATTTTGCACTACACCATCCAAATACATCTTACCTTAACCTTTTCCCACATTACAACCTTAAAATTTCCTTTAATTTATTATTATGCATATGAATCCTAGTGGTGGAGAACTGAAATCATATGTAAATTCACGGAATGTCTTAATCATGAATGGTGTTTGAGTATACCTATAGATCTATTCTTAAACACATTTTTCCAAAGTATAACCCTAGATTGCTCAGTTTCTGAAGGGAATGGTTGTTGATTAATCATGAGTAAAGGCATTTAATGTTTATTTCTAACCATGGTTTTGAAATTTATTCTTCTTTTCTTATGACTATATATATATTTCTAGGAAATGTGGAAAATGTGAAAGTGTTTTGGTTTGCGATTTTGATTTTGTTGTTTTCCCCAAGGACGATCAAAAGCTAAGTATGGGGGATACTAATGTGTTCTTAATTGTTTATATTTTCATTCCTTAATACTTAACGATTACTATTATGAAATGCTTAAGATACTCATTTTGGTTCACATTTGGTTTTAGTTAGAAGTTGGAAGCATAAGAGCTAAAATGAGTTAAAAGCACAATCCTTGAGCAATCCTCTTGATGTTCAAACTCATTTGTCTTTATAGAATAAGAACGGGATGGATTATGGTAAAGTTGGGACAAGAAAATGAAGAATTAGCATGATCTATAAGATTCACAACCATGCAAGTTGATGCACGGCCTTGCATCTTGCAGATCATGCTAATTCTTCATTTTCTTGTACATCTCCCCAAAAACTAGTTTTTCATATAAATAGACATATTAGCAGCTAAAGAAAGTATGAATCATTTTTAGAACACGAAAGGAGGCAGAAACATTAATTCTCTGAGATATATGGAGGGCTAATCTTCCTTCTTCTAGTTCGTAGGGAAAATCAAAGCCAAAGAATACATTAGGCATCTTTTCATTGTGTATTATTGATACTCTCTCCTTCTAGAAATTGTTTATTATTAGCATAATGTTATGGGTATTCATTTATGAATGATTAATATTCTTGATCTCAGTAGATTATTTATGTATGAACTTATTACTAGAATATGTAAATATAATACATAATAGTTGTATTTTCAATTCATTTGTGGTAAACTAATGGTGTTAAATTATTAAAGATAACATACATAGGTTAAATGACCCAAACTTGGGTGGTTGTTACCTAGATTAATCTATTTTCCTAATTTGTAATATGACTATCTTACTAAATTTAGAGAGCTTATTTTAGGGTGTTCGATAGCTAGGTTTAATTAAAGAGCTTATTTTGATTAAACAAAACCTAAGAAAAAACTAGGGTTTACAAAGCATATTGTTAACCTATGATTAATATTTTATAAGAGAGTTGTGACAACAACATGAGGATGAAGTATATTTGTTTTTGTATAGGCTGAGATTAAACTAAAAACTAGATTCCAAACTCACTCATCAATTTTCTCACTTTTATGTTGTTTAATTTGATTTGCTTTCATTAGTTCAATTTTACTTTGTTTTTTTAATTAATTCCAACCAAACCCCCCATATCCTAAACATCGATTCTTTTCATTACAAAAGCTACATGTATACTCCCTGTGGATACAATCTTTACTCGTCACTACTATAAGTTTAGTTATTTAGAGTTAGGTTTTATTTTTTGGTGCATTCAACATGCATCATTATTGTTGTATTATTCCTAAATTTTTCCTGGTTATTGCTCTATTAAGACTGGACATTAATATAACGTAAAAAGGCTAGCACTCATTATACTTTTCCTTATGAAGGAAGTAGTCGATCTCATAAGCTAAAGTATGGAGATACTTAAACCAACATATGGGTACTTGTTAGAGAATAAGTTCACTGAACTGACCCGATATGAGAAATCTTTTTGGAACATTACTTGTATGCCTATGGAATTCTCATTGTGATGATTGCATAAGTGATCCTTTAACTTGAGGTCTCCAAAGTTATCTTGTATATAGATTCCTATGTTTTGATACTACTTATGACATATTTAATCGGTAGTCATTAGATGTAGCATGAACTATATAAAGGTAGTTGTATGATCAAAATAGGATTCATCACTGTAAAGAAATTAGGGAGCATTTCCGTTGCTTACGATTAGTGTTGATTTGGGAAAATCCTTAGCCAAGGTGAAATAAAGCTTTGTAAATAGTTTACAAATATCATTAATTGAATTAATAGCTAATGGAGAAGAAATAATATGATTGTACTAAAAAAAGTAGACATTAATTCCATGTTTTGTCTAATCAAAACATTATATGACGAAAAGATTGAATTATACAAAAAAAATCATACACGAAAAAATTAGTCAAAACTACTTTGATATTCCTAAATATTTGGGTGATTATGATGCGTTCCTAGACGCCAATCTTGATATATAATTATGAATTGTTTACTTAGAGAATTAAAGATAAATTAAAAGAATTTTTAATTTATTTATTTATAGTTATGAATTAGAATTATAATTTATAATCATTATCAACATATGTGGGAACCTAATGGGTCACATATATAAAACGGGTTGTAAAGAGCAGAGATATTTTAATGAAGTTAGACTTGATTGTAAAGTCTGAGAAACTTTATGATTAAATATGAGATATTTAAGAAAGAAAGATCAAAATGAGATATTGGATCTTATTTGGGCATAATTGGTATTTAATTATAATTATTTGAAATTCGAATTAAAGTTTATTTGAAATTAGAATTTAACTTTAATTAAATGACTAAAATGTCCAAAACTTATTATAAATAAGTTTAAGTTTTAATGGAGTTAGCACTTTTTTCTTAACCTCTTTGTAAGAGTTACTGTAGCACCCCTTACCTTAGATACATACCGGGAAGCCCGGAGATCATTCCGGTACATAACCTAAGACAATGGCACGCTACGTTCATTATATTCACTTAACATGGCATCATATCTTTATTCACTTATAAAGCACCATAAGAAAATCACAATATTTTAAAAACCAACTTTTTCCTTATTTCATTTTGTAATTACCGAAGATCTACAATATGTTTTTAAACATTTCCTATATGTACATTATCATAGCCTAATACAAAAGTACTATATGAAAGAGGAAATATACAAAAATCTGTCTACTTTGTCCAAAACCCAACTGACCAACCTTTGAGCCATGACTTCTCTTTCAAAACACAAATCTACACGATTGGTAGAGCCTCTCAGTAGCTAGAGTCGTCTCTTGGTCCTGAAAATCAACATTGCAAATTTGGTGAGTTTTGTGAACTCAATGAGGTAACCATCATCGATGGTTCACTCAATTGATGTATCACATCAATACATATAACATATATTTTACATCTTTGCATTTTTGCATAATCGAACCCATATCACATTTTCACTTAAGAGCAACCCAATTTGGCATTTCAAACAATCAACATACTTATTAAAATGCATATGAAATGCTCGTGTGACTCTTTTCTAATTATTACGTTGTTGTGATTGAGTGCCTAAACCGTCCTATATCTATTTTGAATACCGGGCTTATTAATAATTGTCCCATATCTGTTAGGGATATCGGGATCATTAATAACTGTCCTATATCTGTTGAAGATACTGTGCTCATTCTATATAGTGAGTCTTTGGCTCTTAATCACTTTCTGAGCTCTAGGCTCTTTTTTCACATTCCAAGCTTTAAGCTCTTTTTCGGTGGCGACTCCGATTACAACTCTCATTATTTGATCATGCATTCATGTATGGAATGCATCTCACATCTTCAATCAATCATATCATGAAGCATTTAGTTTGTCACATTCACATGCAAGTAGCACCATAATATCTTATTAACATATCTCAATCATCAGACCTTCTGTCTAAGAATCAACTTAATTCAATTCACAATTATGAAGAACATAATCTAACATAACAAATAATTAAGTAGAACTGTCTAGGTTACTCACAAGTTGCTCCCGAAGCTAATGTCTAGAAGTTCCGGCAACATCTAGAGGTTGACGTTCTAGTTGCTCCTCTATATCAAATAACATATACATATATCACAATTTGCAAAAGTATAAGTATTTAACAATGCATATGTATGTAATGAAATATGTATAATGCATGTTCATGACAATCCTGGGTATTTATCCATAAGTGTCATCACAAAATCAGTCCCATATCAAGACTCATCTAAGTATAATTTATACTTAGGTTTATACCTCACTAAAACTATTAAAATCACAATTCATATCTCATTGGCTTACTTTCAGAATTTTGTTTTCCAAGACACTCTTTCAGGTCTACTGTTTAGGTTCAATTAGAAAGTAAGAATGATGTAATTAGTTCATACTTTCTTCTATAAAATTTCTCTCCCATCTATTAAGTTTCTAATGACACCAAAATCGTTCAATTTGGTTCAGAATTCTAAAAGTTAGGGCCTAAACATTTTCAGACTATTATTAAATAGAAATAGTACACTATACCCAACTTCCATCCATAAATTGTAAGTTTTAAGGACTGAATTAAAATTCTATTCCTTCATATCATTGGTGGCTGTAGTCTATAGTTTATTTTGAAACAAGAATCATCTCATTCAGAACTCTACAGATTAAGATATTATCAAAATACCGAAATATGTTCAGTAAAATATCCAATTCATACTCTTCCATCTAATACCCTTAATTTGATTCAATCAATCTTTTCCAATGCAATATTAAAAGCTATAAAATTTTATAAAGAGGTAGGAAAATGTGTTAGGAATCTATTGGTCCAAGAATCACTTCATTTGGAGGTTGGATAACAAATTTATGGTCGAAAGAATCAAACAAGGTTTTGTCCTCAATCATATTGAACCTATTTTGGGACAATTGGAATAACTTTCTATATAGATGTAGAATTAAGGTCATTCTTATAGGTTTGAAAGAGAACTTATAGACCTGTAACTTTCATGAAGACATAAAAGTGAGATTTTGTTATCTAGAGGATCAAAATTAGACCAGATGATGTAAGATGAACAATGCATTGAAGATGTTTCAATTTACAGTGCATAGAAGAAGTTTCGGTCTATAGTGCATAAAAGATGTTTCGGTCTACAGTGCATAGAAGATGTTCAGTCTATAGTGCATAGAAGAAGTTTTGGCACCAGAAGATATGCACCAGAAGATAGGCACCAGAAGATACGGAAGGTCAACATAAGAAGATACAGAAGGTCAACCCTAAAAGATCCAGAAGGTCAACCCTAGAAGATACAGAAGGTCAACCTAGAAGATGCAGAAGGTCAACCTAGAAGATACAGAAGGTCAACCTAGAAGATGCAGAATGTCAACCTAGAAGATAAAGAATGTTAACCTAGAAGATGCAAAAGGTCAACCTAGAAGATACAGAAAATACAGAAGGTCAACCTAGAAGATGCAGAAGGTTAACCCTAGAAGATAATTCAGTCTACAGTGCATAAAAAGATAGGTTTCTACAGGGTCTTCCTCACTTCACCAAAAGTTCTAAATCACTAACTGCACTCATCCTAACACTATTATATGGATCATCCAACTTCTAAAACATCTCTATAACAAATCATGGGTTATTAATGATCATTCACAATTACAAAAACAAGACATTTACATAGATTTTTCACCATCCATGTCACACACATTCAACTCACAAAATCAAATTATCAATCCCACATTTCTCATCATTCTAGTTTCATTTAACAATACTCATAACATTTAAAGCATAACTTACTTGGTTTCACTTTAGATTCTTCATAAACAACAATAGCGCTAGCTCCCAAGCATCTCACGTTCATCATCTTCTAAAGGTGGTAAAGATAGGTTTTTAGTGACAATGAGGAAGAAGATAGAAAAAATGCTAATAGCAAATGGAACAAAAATGACGAAGAAGAAGAGAAGAGAGCCACGAAGAGGAAGATGGGGAGAGTAAAAACAACACCTACTAGACTTTTAAATAAAAAGCATCCTGGGAGAGAAATAAAAACGATTTAAATGCTTAGTGGACTTAAGACATTGTTTGGCAAGTGACTTTTGTCACTTGCCACATTTCCAATTCTTATTACATAAATCCAATTTCTATTATAATTGTCTCCCAATTTTCAATGACACTTGTCAATAAATCCTAAAGTCATTTATCAAAATGTTCATTGCCATTTGACAGTAATTTTTACTACCATTTGTCATTTGTTTTGCCACTTGGCATTTTTCCTAGTCCATAAATTACCCCAATTTTTCCAGAAATTTTCTTAAAATTCTCCAAAAATTCCAAATCAACAATTACACTCTCCAAATTAATTTTCAACACATAAAACCACGTTTCTCAATATACTCACATTTGTAAACA
>JAOQMP010068367.1:0-23166 GCA_027563575.1 Erythroxylum pedicellare | reverse complement strand
GTAGAGAATGTAAGTTAGAAATGGTGTAGAGAGATTGTGGATTAAGTAGTAGAAGAGAGGAAGAAGAAGAGAAGAAGAGCTGCAAAATCTGGAAAATAATGGAGTGCACGATTGTACATTTGAAGGTTTTCTGAAACTGTACAGCTTTGAGTCCTTTGGCTATAACTTTTTCATCCGACTTCCAAATTACTTGAAACTTGAACCAATAGATTCCTAATATATTTTTCTTCCTCTCCATGAACATTTAGAGCCATCTGAATTCATTCGAGAAAGATTTGATTAACGGATTTAGGATGAAAATGAGGAAATGTGCTGGAATGTTATAAACTGGCGAACTTTCACTAAACATGCTTTGTACTTTTGATTACATCTTGATCAGTAGATATCCAAATGAGATGATTCTAGATTTAAATTAAACTAGAGACATTTGGATACAATTCTTAAGAGAAATTAAATTTGAATTTTATCCTTAAAGGTCTTGAAATTTAGCTTGAAATTGAGTTTTGGCCTAGGTTGTAGCACTACCCGTGACAGAAAACATATCCTATTGTTATCAAATAAACTGTATTGATGTAGGCTGAATCGGACAAAATTTTCTTCACAAAAGTTGTAGCTTATTTTCTAACTTTCAATTGGTATAAAGTTTGAAATTTTTGAATAATTGAATTGAAAACAACTTTGAGTGCACGATCATGCACTAGCCAAAATTTTAAATGTACTCAGCCTTTAGTAATTTGAGCATAACTCATAGAATAATAAACCAAATTGTATGATCTTAGTGTGATTAGAAACTTAAGACATTAAGGAACAATTTTCTAGAAGAAAGTGTTACATAAATGCTCAATTTTTATTGTCATAATGAGCATGCAAAGTAGACCCTAAAGTCTGTTTTAAGAACAAAGCTAGAATGGTTAATAAGTGTTTGAATTCTGGAAACTTTAGAGTAAAATTGATAATTGTACCAGTTTATTAAAGAAATATACCTGAGAATTTGTCATCGAACATGCATCATACATGATACAATTATAAATGTATTTATTCAGTTAAATGATCAATGCAGTAATATGAAAAAGTATGTGATTGCATATAGAAGAGCACGTTGGGCGACCGCTTCCAGAGATTACCGGGACTTCAAGAAAATAAGCTAAAGGGAGCAATTGTGAGTAACCTAAGATGGTCTCACCTTGATTTGTTCTATTTGGTACTGAATTGAATTGATATGTGATGTATGTGTACTGAATTTCGAACATGAAATGTTCAAAGAGTTTGACATATGAATAAAACATTGGAAGTGCTACTTGAATATGAAGGTGATTGACTACTTGTTTCTCAACTTAAATGTTGAATGCTAGACTAAAAGTTTGATGGAAAATGTGAATGAGAAAGAATGTGAATGTGACTAAATGAGCATAATGATTGAATTTGTGGAATGCATTTCATTCCAATGTATGAAATATAAAGGTAGTTGTGACTGATGTCGCAAGTAAAAAAAAAAGCTTAAAGCTTAGACATTTTTGGAAAGAGCCTAAGGCTCAATATGTGTGCAATGAGCCTTGTATCTCCAACGGAT
Source organism: Erythroxylum pedicellare (assembly GCA_027563575.1). NCBI lineage: Eukaryota > Viridiplantae > Streptophyta > Magnoliopsida > Malpighiales > Erythroxylaceae > Erythroxylum > Erythroxylum pedicellare. The sequence continues at coordinate 21,596 of JAOQMP010068367.1, read as the reverse complement.
AAGGGACAGTATGAAAGAACCCGGTATCTATAACAGATATGGGACAATGAAAAAGGCACACGGCCACAACAACGTAATCAATGAATTTGAGTTTCATAAATATTGCATTCAAATATTATATGAATAAATTGAATGATTGCATTGTTTTGAGGACGTTTCTTGTATGAATACGTGATAATTTCTTGATGATTGTGTTCTACAAAATTGTAGGGAAATGATGAATTGTATGAATTTTTGTTTGAAATGTGACATCTGTGAACAAAGTGTTTCGTGATATTACTTGATGATAATCAAGTTGATGTGAGTTTTGTGGTAACATAAATTGTTGTGTTGTATGACAAGAGCTAACCATTGAGGATGGTTACTCAATTGAGTTCGAAAAACTCATCAAAATTGTATGTTGACAATTTCAGGTTCGAGAAAGCGAAAACTTAACTGCTAGACAGAGATTTTGTACCACTTTTGGATACAAGTTATGACACAAAGGTCGGTCAGCTAGGACTGAAGGACTAGTTTTTTTGGTTTTGGTTATTTGCTCATGTATGTAGCATAGTTTGTAGGCTGAACTGTGAGCATTGATAGCTTGATAATGTATAAATATGAATGATGGATCTAATGCTACATTGTAAATTATGTTTCATGAAATGAAATGAGGAAAATTTTGGATTTTAGATTATGTGCTATTATGTTTTTGTTTATGATGCCATACATGAGATAGTTAACACGATACTTTTGTCGAGCATGTGCACGTGTGACCGTAGGGTACATGTACATGTGTCGAGCGGGATTGGGGTCTTACACTATCACTCCAACGTTTTAACTTGACATTGACACCCTCTTTTGTCTTATCTATTAAGAGAATATTGTCAACAAACAACATATACTGAGGCATATCCCCTTGGATTTCTTGGCAAGCTCATTCATCACTACTGTAAATAGAAAAAAGGCTTAATGAGGAGCCTTGGTGTAGTCTAATATCAATATAAAAATTCTCTGCATCTCCTTTTATCGTCCTTACTCTAATCTGTCCCTTCATACATATCCCTAATAACTTGTATATAAGATAAAAGAACTCCTTTAACCTTTGAGCACCTTCACAAGATTTCCCCAGATACCCTGTCATATTCCTTCTCTAAATTAATAAAAACCAAGTGAAGATTACTATGTCTTTCCCTTTAAAATTTTATTAATCTTCTTAAGAGATATAACGCTTCTATTGTGGACCTTCTTAGTATGAAGCCAAATTGGTTTCCCAAGATAGGAGCCTCCTTTCTCACCCTCTTCTTAATTACCTTATCCCATAACTTCATAGTGTGACTATATAGTTTGATTCCTTTATAGTTGTTACAATTTTGAATGTCCCCTTTGTCCTTGTATAGAGGAATTAAAGTCCTCAGTCTCCACTTATCCGACATTTTGGTGGTCTTAATGATCATATTAAAGAGCTTATCTAGCAAAGTAAAACCCTCTTCGTCTAGGCTCTTCCACGCCTTAATGGGTGTCCCATCAGGCCTTACTACCCTTCTGCTCTTCATCTCCCTCAAAGCTCTTTTAATTTCTTCCTTTGTAATTTGCCTACAATAAGTCAAGTTACAAAACCTCTTGGACTTGCTAAGATCACCTAAAGATATATTGTCCTCTATGTCTTCATTAAAAATGCAATAGAAATACCTCTGTCATCTTCTCTTAATGTCATTTTCAGTTATGGGCCCCCGTCCCGCTTTTTCTCTTATACAACGAACTTGATCTAAGTCTGTTGTTTTCCTTTACCTAGCTCTCGCCAACTTAAAAATATCATTTTCTATATCTTTAGTATCCAATATTTGGTACAAATTCTTGTACACTTTGCTTTTAGCTATTGAGATTGTCTTCTTTGCCTCTTTCTTATCCGGTTTATATATTACTATATTGGTTATTCTCTCTACCTCCGTGGTACTATCTAATAGTGTTTTTATATGTATCCTTCTTGATCTTGTCACTTTCTTGTACATCTTCATTCTACCACCAAGACTTCATCTTACTACCCCTAAGTCCTTTAGACACCTCCAATACCTCTTTAGTTGTATTCCTTAACAGAGTTGCTACTCTCTCACATCTGGCTAGCATCTCCTACCATTTTCCATTCATTTCTAAATATTACTCTATCCTTAAGTACTTTCATTGTGTCCACTTTTAGATTCCACCATCTGACTCTGGTACACCTCCTAGGACTTCTTTTCTTCTTCCAACTCTTAATTATAAGATTAAAAAATAACAGTCTATGTTGAGTTGAGAAGGAAGTGTTCAATATTACGTTACAGTCTTTGCATGTAGGTCAATCACTCTACCTTACTAGGAGATAGTCAATTTGAGTTTTTGTGTTTCTATTCTTAGAAGTCACCAGGAGCTCCTCATTTTTCTTGAAAAAAGAATTAGCTATCATTAACTCAAATGCTATCGCAAGATCTAACAAAGCAATCACACTATCATTCCTATCCCTATACCCAAAACCTTTATGAGTCTATGGATACTCGTTTAAGGTTGCCCCTATGTGCCCATGAAAGTGTCCTCTTAGAATAATTTTCTTATCAAGGGGGATCTGCTGAATCACCTTATCTAGCCCTTCCTAAAATTTGCATTTAAGTTATTAGTCCAAACCTATTTGAGGTATCTACAAATACATCAAATTAAGAACAACACCTTTCACCACAATCTTTATGGACATAATCCTATCATTTGTCCTCTTTACCCTCATAATTCAATTTATAAGTTCCTTAACAACTAAGATACCTACCCCATTTTGCCGTCTCAAACACCTTGCGTACCAAAGTTCCATTAATCTCTTTCTTTTTCACCCCTATCCACTTTGTTTCCTGGATGCTTGCTATATGAATCTTAAACAATATCTCCACTAATCCCAAAGACTTCCCTGTAAAAGTCCCTATTTTGCAAGAACCTATCCATAATATGTTAGCACCTTCTTTACTCTTAAACCCAACACTCACCGAAAGATGAAGTAATAAAATACTTTTCTCCATTAAAGGATGGAGTGTCAAAAGGTTCACATATATCAATGTGAGGAGATGAGTACTTCTTGTGGCTATTTCCTTACTATGTTCAATTTGCTTTCTCTTAATTCAATCCACACATTTCCTAAGATAAAAAAAATCTAAATTCGAAACAATTTCATTCTTTACCAATCTTTTAAATCTTTCTTTAGATATATGACCTAAATAAGTAAGTAGGATTATCATTCATTATGCTATGTATAGTTCCAATCATATGATAAACAGAAAATAAGGATTTAGAAAAAGTAATATCAAGTCTTAATTTATATAAACCATTCATAAGAGTTCCAAAAACAATAATGGAATTATGTTTAAATAAGCTGAAACAACCCTAAAAAAACTTAAAAGTCTGCCCACTTTCTTTAAGTTTACAAATAAAAATTAAGTTTTTTTTTGAAAAATTCAATATGTTAAGAAATGGGGTACATGGTGTTTGGCTTCCATAATATGGAAATAATGTACATAGATAGTGGGGAGCTAGAACTAAAAGAACTCCCCTAAACCAATCAACTTCAAATAAAGAATGCAACGTTTAAAGACTAGTTAGTTCAATATTATCGTTTCATCAGAAGGGTAAGGTTATCCTTCTACAAAGACACAAGACCTCCATATTGATAAATTAAGGACTACAATACTCCTATAGTTTCTTCAGAGGATTCTATAGTGTTGAGTCGCTTACATTGTCTGCAAAACCATCAATAGGTAAGAGTTCCCATAGCTCCATCATTCCTACTTTATCAGTACAAGCTAACTACCTATCACCTTCTATTTGATTAAAGTAAGGAAAACCATTTTAGCATCCACGATATAGTTGGGTCTATAAGCTGTAATAGTGAGATCATTTATCTCCATGTTCTAATTATTTTAAGATTTCCCACTTTATCTAAACTCTTACAAACATTGGATGAAAAGTTTATAACCTTCACAGATCATCTTTCTATAGTCTCAAGGCCTCAATTAGTGTCTGGTCGTAGTTTGTTTGATATGTGGATACTAAGAGCTGTCTTATAATATTGTAGGAACAATTTCTATGATTTCATGTAATGTTCTTCCCTTCCTCTCAAATCTCATGGAATTGTGCTCTTTCCATACTTCATATAAACACGCACCTATTGCTAGCATGAAGACCTCTTTGGTAGTTTTAGAAATCCTGGAGTTGACTAAGAATCATTGATCACCTTTTATAGTAGATAAGAGTTAGTGCTTTAGTGACATTTTGATTTCACTATATTCAAAATAGCTCTTGATTAGGGATAATTAAAAAATAGGCGATCCTATTTTCTTCCTTATGATTACAAAGCAAATAGTTGGTACTCAAGTTAAGATAATGTAACATGTCCATTGTATTAAGTTTGATATTTACTGTGATCCATAGCAAGAAAATTATCTTAAGAAGTAAGGTTTCATTCCAAACTAACTTATACCAATCCACCACAAGTCTATATAGATGAAAAATTTCGCTGAATTTCCTATTAAAAGTATGGTTTATATGGATATTATGCTATAGATAGTAGGCTTGGTTATTTAAATTTAGAGAATACAAAGGGCATTAGTGTCTAATTGCTTCAGGTTGCTTCCACTCTCCCGTTTCATTCATAATATGAACTTCGGACTGTATAGGATATTCCAAAAGGCAGACCCTTACTAGTTGGTTCTGTATTAGGGGACTATGACCTGTCCAGTTGTCATGAACGTTTGACTGTATAAGATATTCTAAAAGATAGAATCTTGCTAGTTGGTTCTGTATAAGAGGGGCATAAGTTTAAGGTATCTTTTAGCACTTTCATTTTATGAAGTTGTAGCCTTAATGTTGTTAGCAATAGTCATTCACATTAAATTAAGAAATAATTTGTTAGACTTTTCCCATGCTTTATAATGTGCCTTCTCAAGCTCATTACTTATATTTGTAATAGTAGCAAGCTTTTCTTATAATAATGTTAACATAAGATTCAAAACACCTAATTGGAAATTGACCTTTTAACACGATTTAGAGAAGCTGAAACCATTAAACACGGTAACAAAAGAAGCATACAAATGAAGAGAAATAGATGCAGATACATAAATGCTCAATAAATTATCATATTAAAATAATAACATATTTAAAATATACTACAGGTTTCCTTTGCATCAACTCAACAATATATTATCATAACTTTAATGTCATACAAACTTTATCAAGTAATTAAACAAAACTTGTCAAATACAATCAATAACTTTTGATAGATAACAAATTTGACAAGCGAATATTAATTTTCCTTTATCATGTTTATTAGTCATTTATTGTAAATTTACCTTCGGGTGAATTCTAGAATTCTATCAACTATTAAACATCATTTATCCATATAATTAATTTAATAATATGCATTATTATTTTATGAAAAAATGAATATTTATATAAAAAATTGCTTAGTTAGTTTAGTTACTTTGGTGACTAATAAACTATCCTCTTTACAATATCATGTATAAATTCAACATATAACACATAAATTTTAAATTTTAATAATAATATACATAAATCTAATATGAGATCATTAATAAAATTAATAAAATATATAACATGAGAATAAAGAAAAATTATGACATTAAAATTTGAAAACAGAGAAAATCAGAATTAAAATAAATGACATGATATTATCTTATATAAGAGGCTCTTGGAAAAACAATAAAGACAAAGTTTGTAAGTTCTAAGATTAAATGGGATTTCAGACACCACATATGTGAGTATCACTTTACAAAATTGATAGCGCTTATTACACTTCAATTGAAGTCCTTGACAAAATAGTAGGAAATCACATCGATTCTGTAAATGTATATCAAACATGGAACGTATTCACCTGTACCAAAAATCGATGTGCCCCTGTTCCCTTAACATCCAACCCATTTATTAACTGGGAGAGAGAAAAGTAAATGGGTTGGATGTAAAAGGAAACATGGGGCACCACAATTTTCGGTATAGGTGAATACGTTCTATCAAACATGAACTTAAGAAAGTTCTTCCAGAGATGATTTGACTTTAGAAAAGACACCAATAATAATGGTATTTTGATATAAGGAACCATTGTACACTCATATACTTAGAAAAGAGTTCTACAGGACTACAAAATCAATCAAATCATGGCTAACATATAATGACATGATTTTTATTTTCATATGCTAATCTTAATGATTTTTAATCAAATTAGTTTTTGGACAAACACTCAAACACAAAAGGTAGGAGGGATGTCTTTAAATCGAGCAGATGGAATCAGTGTAAGCGATTCGGTGTGCACAGCATGCAGGAATAAAAAGGAGATGTCTTAATAAGAATAGGCTCTTGGAACATTAGGACCCTCACGGGAAAGTCCTTAGAATTATTAGAGATTTTAGACAAGTGTAAGATACAAACAGCTTGCATATAGGAAACTAAAAGGGCAGGAGCTAAAGCAAAGAAGATAAGGGGTTTTAAATTATAGTACTCGGGAAGTACATGGAAGCAGAATGAGATAGGTATCTTAGTGATCAAGGAACTTATAAACCGAGTGGTGGGGATCACAAGGGTCAATGATAGAATTATGGTGGCAAAAATTGTTTTTAGCAGTGTGGTTCTCAATGTAGTATGTGCTTATACACTTCAAGCTGGTTCAGATGAACAACAAAAATGTATATTCTGGGTGACACTGGATGGGGTGCTTTTATAAATCTCTAATACTGAGCAGATCATCCTAAGAGGTGATTTTAATGGGCATATAAGGGCGGTTTCAGACGAATATACAGGAACTCATGGGGGCTTCAGATACGGCACTTGAAATGATAGTGGGAATGCTTTATTGGACATGGCCATAGCATATGAGTTAGTAATAGCAAATTCCTTATTTAAGAAAAACAAAGCACACCTGGAGACATTTCAGAGTAGCACAACTAACACGCAAATTGATTATCTCCTTATCAAGAAAAGAGCCAGATTATGGTACAAGGATTGCAAAGTACTTCCGGCTGCATGCATACTAACCCATCATAAATTGTTAGTTTTGGATCTAGGAATTAAGAGATGGAGGTCATAACATTTTGCCAAGCAATGTCGTAAAATTATATGATGGAGGCTAAAAGGGGACATGGTGGAACAGTTAGGACTCAAGTTTGGTATAATACATCATGGTCAGTGTGTGGGGATGCGAATCAGATGTGGGAGGGAGTAGCCCCCGTAGTGAGAAAAACTGCCACAAAACTCCTAGGGGTATCTAAAAGGTAAAGGGCAGGTGGATGAAATCTTGGTGGTGGTCAGACGAGGTCCATGGGATAGTAAAGGCGAAAAAGAGAGCTTTTAAAGATCTTTTAAGAAGTACAACAGAGGTGGAGCGGGAAACTAATAAAGTAAGGTATAGACTGGCAAAATGGAAGGCAAAGAAGACTATTTTAGTGGTTAAAGGAGAAGCATACGAGACTATGTACAGGGATTTGGATACGTTCAAGGAAGCATAAAATTTTTTCAGGCTAGCACGAGATAAGGCACGTAAGACGAAAGATTTCAACCAAGTCTACTGTATACGTGATGAAGTAGGATAGGTACACACAAAGGCCCAAGCCATCAAAAGGAGATGGCATAGATACTTTTATGGCCTATATAATGAAGATATATTGGTCAACGTAGAGTTAGGCAAACCCTTCGTGTCGGGGCATTTTCTTAACGGGGACTCATATGGAAAGGTCACAAGGGGAGAAATTACAAAGGTTTTGTGGGGGATGGGGAGCAGAAGGGTCGTGGGGTCGAATGAGATCCTTCTAGAGGTATGGAAGTGAATAAGAGTTGTTGGTATTAAGTAGTTAGTTCAGCTCTTTAATGTAGTTCACGAGTCAGCTAAAATGTCTGATGAAGAGAGATTGAGTAGGTTGATCCCCTTATACAAGGCCAAAGTGGACATCCAACAATGTCACAACTATAAAGGCATCAAACTACTAAGTCATACTATGAAGCTGTGGGAGAAGGTAATTGAAAAGAGAATCCAGAGAACTACTTCTATATCGACCAACCAATTTAGATTTATACCTAGTAGGTCCATGACATAAGCAATACATCTACTCCATAGACTAATGGAATGCTACAGGGAATGAAAACGAAATTTGCATATAATTTTTATTGATTTAGAGAAGGCGTATCACAGGGTTCCTAGAGAACTCCTATGGAGGTGTTTGGAGGCAAAGGGAATTCCTATGACTTATGTCAGAGTAATCAGGGATATGTATGAAGGAGCATTGACTAACATAAGGACGATAAAAGATGACACGAAAGCATTTTCTATTGGTGTTGGACTACACCAAGGCTTTGCCTTAAGTCCTTTTTCGTTCACATTATTGTTAGATGAACTTACCAAACATATTCAAGGAGAGGTACCTTGGTGTATGTTATTTGCTGACGATATTGTCCTAGTGGATGAGACTAAGGAAGGGGTCAATTTTAAGTTAGAATGTTAGATAGAAATGTTAGAATCGAAAGGTTTTAGAATGAGCAGGTTTAAGACTGAGTATTTAGAATGCAACTTTTTGGGAAGCTAAATGGTAGATGAGGCGGAGGTAGAAATTGGTATTGACATCATACCACAAAAATCGAATTTTAAAAACCTCGGGTCCGTCATTCAGAGAGATGGTAATATCAATGCCGATATAGTACATCGTATTAGATCTGGGTGGGTCAAATGGTGAAGTGCATCAGGTGTTTTATGTGATAAAAATGTTCCTTTAAAACTCAAATGGAAGTTTTATAAAATGGTGATTCGGCCAAACATGTTATATAGGGAAGAGTGTTGGCCTGCCAAACGTAGGCATACAAGATAGTTTTTGGTAGTATAAATGCATATGCTTCAGTGGATGTGTGACATTACCAAAAGAGATAAGCTCTAGAATCATGCGATGATAGACAAACTACAAGTGGCTAGTATTGCCGACAAGTTGAGAGAGACTAGACTTAGGTAGTTTGGGCATGTGTGCAGGAAGCCCTCTGATGTTCCGATACAATGTTGTGAGAAAATAACCCTTAGTGACTAGAGGAGAAAAGCGAGGCTTTACAAGAACTATAGGGAAGTGATCAAGAAAGATATGTTAGAGTTGGCACTTACTGAGGCAGTGGTTAGAAATAGAAAAGTCTGGCATGATCGGATACGGGTAAAGGATACCCTTTAAAGTTCACCAAAATAATTGAGTAAGTTATTAGGAGATGTTTACTTTAATGCTCGCACCATATAGTTACCGCGTAGGAAGTCCAACCCAATGTCCTTTTTGCCTTTGTTAGCTGTAAGTCTTGGACAAGGCTTTCGGGCCTACAACTTGGCTTTTCAGGACAGGTATATAGGGAAAAATCCCGCGAGGCCGTTTACAATCGTAATATTTTCATAACCTCAAGGTCTCTGAGCAAAGACCCCTACCTTAACTAGCGACAAGAAGAGCCAAACTTTGCAGCTTATCATGTACTAATAGATCTGGACACCATCGGGTATATCCTTTTGTTATATTATATTTATTTATTTATGTATTTATTGTAATTTTATTTACATAATTATTTGGGGTGTTAGTTTTACTTATTTTCTCTTTAACTTGCATTACTCTTTTATTGTCACATCTGCATGTGGGTCTACCAGAAATAACCTCTCTACTATGTAGAGATAAGGCTGCGTACTATCAAATCTCCCCATACCTGACTTTATTGCAGGACTTCGGACTGGGTGTGATGAGGATAATGACTCAAAGATTAGCAATAATTATCAATCAATCATAATAAAATAAATGGACAAATTATTTATTAAAAAAGTTTTAATACCATATGAAAATCATAATCTTTATGAGATAAAATCAAAATTGACATTTAAAACTTCAGGATAGTCACAAATAATTAGAACATAATATTATGCACTTGATACAGAAGATGTCATCATTATCGAATGATTAAGAAAATCTCTAACTTTCTTTGTTAAAATTGGTTTCTGACCTTTAACTCTCTTTCTGCTACAAAGAACTTGGAATAACTTTATGTAACCATAATAAGTACAAAGATAACCAAATATATATATATACTTTTGATTTGATTTGGTACATCCATCAAGTAACTGAATATATGGTTAAGGTTTATTCGACTATTAAATAGGAAATATTGACCAATTAAAGTTCCTTAATATGGCCACTAATCAAGTCACATTCTAACATTATATACCTCTTTTATTTGTTACTTTGAAAGACCCTTTTTAGGAGTTGCTTTTAAATATCTTAGAATGTGATAAACAACATTAAGATATTCCTAAGAAGGGCAATGTATGTACTAGTTCACTAAATTTATTGTCAATATTATATTTGATCCATTTTGAGTTAGTAAATTAATTTTTTACCAAAACTTTTCATCTAAATTTTTTTACTAGCTTCACATTTTCTTTAACTAATGTATATGCTTCCAGTCTACAATCAAGTATTAATATTTCCTTTAGAAAATTCAAGATATACCTTTTATGGGAAGTTATAATCATTTTCTTATCTATTTTTATTTTTATTTATTATTACTTTATTACATTAATATGTATCTTTTAAATAAATATGTATTTATTTTTCATGTGAATTTATTGAAAATAGTCTCTCTACTAGTTAGAGGTAAAGCTATGTGCTTTTGGACCTCTTCAGACTCCACGTGTCAGTGGAACTTCTACTGGGATGTTGTTGTTGTTAATGTTGTAATTTTCTTATTGCATGCCATTTTCATTTAAAAAATATCTTATTTGAACAAGGTTTTTTTTATTTCAAATTCCATCTCCATCACTTCTTTTTAACTTTTATAATTCTCTCATATTGTCTAAAATTAGTATCATATCATCAAAATACACAATCAAAATGACTACTTTATTATTTGATAAATTTTTATAAAAGAATGTGTAATTTGTCTATCTCCCCCTCATAAGTGGATCAATCTGTATCATATTAGCTTCCCCTCAACCCATAACTTATACAAAGCCATTTGAGTCACTTTGACCCAAATCCATGAATCTCTATTCATCAGACTTCGCCAACTTGACTCTGATAACAATGAAAGGTTTAGAGGAAGCCTGGAGAGAAATTGGACCGGATATAAATGAGCTCATATACAACTAGGACATCATATCTTAACTCAAAACCTTAAAGCATTGAGTTATGAGTCTTATCTTTATATATAATTTACTTTATCCATTTGTCTCTTTCTAATGTGGGATGACTCCACTTGTGAATTTCCAAGAGTCTACTCTTAGGTGTACCCATACTTTCTATATAGTGAATTGATCAAATTACGTTATCAGAAATTGTTTAACTCATAAGGTAATTTCTTCAACCTGAATAAGAATACATTTTTTACGTATGGTAAAATTTTGTCGTAAGAGTATCATATATGTCTGAGTGAACCCTTTCACTATCAAACAAGCTTTATGTCTTTCTATTGCACCACATAATTTATATTGTACTTATAATTAGTAGTCGTATTTATATTATTTTCATTTTCTAAAGAAACCTCTTTCATATAAAGAAATTACATACTAAAAATTAGGAAACTAGATCTTTTAGAGATATTTGTTAGAACATTCAAATTCAAATAAAAACAATCTACTCTTCTTAATAATTTAAGTTTTAATATAGTGAAAAACAAACCTAAATTTTTTATTAAAAAGAACCAAAGCTTTTAGATCTTTGCAAGTTAAACCCTGATCTCTAGCAGCTGCTCTTCCTAATTTTTCTACCTTATTTATCAACAGACCTTACTTGAAAATATTTAAAGGTATTATCTTGAATATTATATTTACTATACTTTTCTATAATACTTTTAGAATTTAATGAACAAATAATATTTTACTATTTTCTCTCATTTTTATTTTACTTTAATGATTTTAAATACTCTTTAGTTGAGGATTTTATTTTAAAAAATACATGACCTATTATTATTTTTATTATCATTCCTGTTGTCAATTTATAAATTAATTACATCACATCTTGTGATTTAGATTGCAAAAACAAATTTTATCTGAAAAGAAAGAAATTATTCTATTCTCCTATTATCAATATAGAAACCTTTTCAAGTTTTGTAAGAGTATTTAAGTAAGATATGTATCATCATATACACTCAACTTAACTTTGCTCTTTAGTTAAGTAATTTATAGTTATTTCTTAAAATTAGTATATAATTAATTTTATAATTTATTAACGTTATATATTAATTTATTAGTGTTTTAATGAAAACAATCAAAAGTATCTTTGTTACCATCTATTTTTATAATTAAATATGTGTAAACATTTAAATGATAATGTGCTCTTCTTTTCTATAATGAATAAGAAAGATATGATAAAACGTCTTTTTCATGATAGTAATCATAACATATGAAATACACACACACACACACACACACACACATTGAATTTAGTAATTTTATAATAAATAAACCTAGATTAAAGTAATATTGATCACTTACTGAATAATATATATTTATACACGCACATTGAATTTAGTTATTTTATAATAAATAAACCTATATTAAAGTAATATTTATCAATTACTTGAATAAAATTATTGATAAGAAAGAGTTTTGGAGAAAATCAAGTCTCATGATTCATTAGCTCATCAGTAAATATATACACGTACATAGGTTAGCTTACAAAGGGAGTTAAGCTTAGTTAGGAAACTAAATTCCTAGAAGATAGGCTTACATCTAGTAATTAACAAAGGAATAAATCATAATAGTATCACAACCATATATACACCAAGATATTATCCTTCAATAATTATCAAGGAGAGCCAAAATCGTGCAAGAAACTTGCTAAGTTACTATAAAAGGGGGTCATTTCTGCATTCCAACTCTCAGAGCTTATTAAGAAGATGATGAAGTACCAAACATAAGGTTTTATTTAATCATCTTATTTATATACTAAGCAGTACTCTCATTGCAATGACAATTTGAAGATTACTTTAAGTTACCAATCACCAAATTTTTAACAATTCGATGGGAAGAAGAACCCCCAAGGTGACATGATGCTCACTTTATCAAAATATGCAATAATACTAGAATAGGTGGTGATTTAATGGTGAAATAATATGTACTTTCACTTAAAGGAAGCATTTGTGATTGGTACACAAAACTTAAAGTAGGATATAATGATAGTTGGAAAAACTCGAGCAACATTTTCTTAACTACTTTTATATCACTCCATGTATTGTAAGTATAATCGAGTTGACAAATAGTAAGAAATAGAAGGACGAATATGTTGTTAATTTCATTAACAATTGGAGGGATTTGAGAATCAATTGCAAATATTGAATCTTAACGGGGACTCCACTATATGTTACAAGGCATAAGGCCAAAGACTTTTGAAGGCTTAGTAACTTACACACATGAAATAAGACTGAGAAACACTTGAAGCTATAGAACAATTGACTTCTTGATTAACATTTCAACCTATCTCTGTATCAAGGACTATGTTCTCTTTATAAATCACCTTAACATCTAGTATATTGAAATTATCTTGGAAGATGAGATCATTTGATCCTATTTCTTAATCTAAGTCACAATTACCAAATTATGAATGAGAAGAAGATAAGATTAAAAAGGAAAAGTAGTTAATGTACATAACCAAGGGAGGTTCCAATTGATATTTTGATGATAATAAAACATAATTACTATTGATGTGTTTATTATTTGAAGGAAAATAATATTAGAACAAAATGAAGCGATAAACTCAAGAAGATAGTGTATAAAGTTGATAAAGATAAGTTGAAGTTTGCAACTGAAGAAATAAAGAAGCAAAATAAAAAACTAAAGAAGATCAAAGCTTATCAAGGTTATTTCACATTTTGTACTATTATTTGTAAGCTTGCTTTGTTGACTGGATAATCTAAAAAGCTTACTATACATAATCATGTTATCTTATTTCATTACATAAGTCTCTATATTCATCAAGAGGCAGTGAAGCTTTTGATTTTAATATAAAAGCCTATTAATCTTTTAAATAATCTTTGGGGAACATTTTGAGAATTTATTTAATCATATTTGGATTAAACAAATTTGTTCAGAGCATTTGAAGATATTGAAATCATGTTTTTGGGTTGATTGATCGACTTATATGGGTTTAAGTTTTAAATTTGAAGTATTAATAGTTTTTATAACATTGATTAATGTACTAATTGACTAGTTTGTCATATTTGTCAACCATTATAGGTTATAGGTTAATGCACTGGTTGAACAATTTGTCATATTGGTTAATTGTTATAGGTTATTGGTTGACCAGTTTATCAAATATATCCGTTGCAACTGTTAGTTCTTGGCTTCAATGACTGTTTTAGGTCCTAAAACACTATATACATATATTTTTATGTGTGTTTTGTTTTAGTGTCAAAAAGGTTTTGGGCATTGTGTATATAAATTTCAAATAGTTTTTCAATCATTTGAGCAATATTGAATCATATTTGTATGAGTGAGCCATTTTGGAGTTACCAAGTGAATAAATGATATATTTTTTAGTTAGACTACTTTGTTAAGAAGCTAAATATTTTACTTAGGGGTCATCTAAGTCGTAATAAGGTTCCTCTAAAACTTAGAAGAAGATTGTAAAAAAGGTTCCTTTTTACCGAAAAAGATTTTACAAAGATTATTCATCGCCTTGAAAGAAGAATTATAGTGGAATTCTAAGAAGAGTCTAAAGAGTGGACATAGGCAAGGTTTGTTTACCAAACCGCTATTAATTGGTTTATATTCTCTCCTCTATTTCCTCTTTAAGTTATTATTTAATTGTTTGATTAATTTATATGAATAAAATTTCTTATACTCATTTATATTGATTGGTTTTAATTAAGTTTATTGGTTAGAAAAATTGTTAAATTTTGTAAACATCCAATCCAATCCCCTTCTTAGGTGACATTAAGGACTAATAAGTGGTATCAAAGTGAGTCTGTTAGACTAGTATTTCTATCGAAATCCTATAGCAAAGATTATAATGACATATTTAGGGGTATCATCATCATCATTATGATAATAACACAAATATAATATTGGAAAAGACTAAAGTTTGTCTCTCCTTTACTGGTGTGTATGTATTTATTTATAAGATTATACAACAAATTAGGTAAATAATTGTATAAATACAATAAACGAAAATATACAAATTTATAAGGTTAATATCAAGGCTGCTAATATGAAGGCTTATATTAAGGCAATATTACTGTTGACATCCCCCGTTAAATTAATGTTAGGTGTCTACAAGAAGCAATTTGGAAACTAGATACTGGTGTCATACAGATATCACAGATTTAGTAAGCAAATCAACAACTTGATCTTCAGAAGGAACATGATGAATTTGGAGAATTTGATCTTGCACAATCTCACAAATATAGTGGCAATCCACCTCAATATATTTCGTGCATCTATGATGGACATGATTAGTTACTATGTGAATAACACTAAAATTATCAGCATAAACAGATGTAGGTTTATCAAATAAGATGCCAAAATCCAATAGATGTCACCAAAGCCAAACTATTTCTGAACTAACAAATGACATAAAGTGATATTCGGCTTCATTTGATGACTTTGCAACCCAATCTTACTTTTTTCATTTCCATGAAATAGGAGATGAGCCAAAAAAGATACACCAGCCACTAGTGGAATGTCTTATATCAAGGCATCTAACATAATCAGCATCAGCAAATGCAACAAGTTGCATAGAGGATGTTGAAGAAAATAATATACCTTTTCCTAAAGTATCTTTCAAATATTGAATGATGCAATAAAGAGCAAAAATATGCAACTTACAAGGATTGGAAACAAATTGACTGACTATGTGAACAACATAAGAAATGTCAGTCCGAGTTGTTGTAAGATATGTAAGACTACCAATAAGATGCCTATAGAGGTCGGATCAGATAATGGTTGTCCTGCATCTTTTGTTAATTTAATATTAAGCTCCATTGGTGTAGCACAAAATTGGTTATCAAAAAGATTGACCAATTAGATCAAATCAGTAGTATACTTTTGCTATGTAAGATATATTCCATTCTCTGTTGGAGAAACCTATAATCCTAAGCAATAAGACAAATGGCTAAGATCTTTCATATGGAAGAAGGATTGGAGAATTTTCTTTAACTTGTCAATACCTTGTTGATCATCTCCTGTGATAACCATATCATCAATATACACTAGCAAAATAATGATGCCATTAGAGGAATGTGAAGTAAACAATGAATAATCATTGAAACTTTGTTGAAACCTAGCTAATTTAATAGTAGATGAGAGTTTAGCAAAGCATGCATGAGGAGCTTATTTGATTCTATAAAGTGACTTGTTGAGTTTGCATACCAAATTGGGATTAGGAAAATGATATCCTGGTGATGGTCTCATGTATACAATCTCTTTCAAGTTTCCATGCAAAAGACATTTTTGACATCCATCTAATGTAAAGGCCATCGTTTAGTGGATGCCACAGCTAACAACATTTGAACTGGGGTCATCTTAGCCACTAGAGAAAAGGTCTCCTTATAGTCAATACCATATTCCTGCATAAATCCTTGAGCAACTAATCTGGCCTTAAACATGTCAATAGAACCATCAGGTTTGAGTTTACAGTAGACACCCATTTACTACTAACTAATCATACATCAGATGGAGCAGGGACTAATTTCCAAGTTTGGTTTGCCTAAGAGCCAAAATTTCCTCTTCTATGGCACGCTTCCAACATGCAATTTCTACTGCTTGTTTATAACTAAAAGGTATGGAAATGGACTCAAGAATGCTAAAATAAGCAATGGAAGGACCATATCGTTCAGGAGAATAACCATATCTATTTGGAGGCTTTCCTAAGTTAGAACAGTTTGAATGACGTGGCTCAGGTAGAGGAGAAAAGGGCACAGATAATTGTTGGACCTCGTTTCTAGAGCCCACATTTAGAGACATAAAACGTGAGCATATTTTCCTATAATGTTATTTCAATGAACCCTCATTAGCCATCATCCCACAAAGGTGACGTGCCCACACCAGTCAAACATAAAAAAACAAACTCATTTCTCCTATTTTGGAACAGATTTTGGGAAACCTCAAACTGGAATTACAAAATAACTTCTTCTAGAAAAATGTTCCTCATTATCTTATCATTCTAATGACACTAAAAATGTTCAATTTGGTTCAAAAATCTAAAGGTTATATCTCAAACATTTTTAGACCGTTATTGCATTGAAATAGTATACTATACTCAACTTCCATACCGTCATTGAAAGTCTTTGAAACTGAACTGAAATTCAATTGCTTCAAAACAATTGTAGCTTAATGTCTCTAGTTTATTTTGAATTAAAAATCTACTCATTCAGAGCTCAACAGATCAAGATATCATCTCCAACTCTCACTCTTCAGACTTGTTTTGGTACAAAAGGCATAACCTTCACTAGAGATGTCAGAATGGGGTCGTTTTAGGGCGGCTTCAAAAAGGACTTCGAGATTTACAACTTTTACGAAGACCTTGAAGAGAAATTTTGCCATCTAGATGGATTAGACAAAGTTATCAAATCTAAATGAACCAGATGAAGTTATCCAATCTAAATGGATCAGTTAAAAGGGAACAGACAGATGGGTCAGATAAAAGAGCAGACGGATGAGTCAGATAAAGGAGCAGATGGATGTGTCAGATAAAGGAGGAGACGAATGGGTCAAATAAAGGAGCAGACGGATGAGTTAGATAAAGGAGCAGATGGATAGGTCAGATAAAGGAGCTGGCGAATAGGTCCGATAAAGGAGCAAATAGATGGGTTAGATAAAGGGGCAGACGGATGGGTCAAATAAAGTGATTCACAATTTTTGAATCCTCAATTTGGGCTTTGTTAATCCTTTCATATGAAACTGATCTTTAATTCCATAGCAAATAGTACTTTGATTTGCCCGAAATTTAACCTCACATTCTATGCTCCTTTTTGCACTAGATCTGATAACCTCAATATCTGAATTCATGCTTCATTACTATTGGGATTTCTGCTTAATGTATCAGATACAATACTAGCTTTACCAGTATAGTGCTCATTTGTACAATCATAATCTTTCACTACTTTTATCTAGTGTCTCAGTCTCGTATTTAATTCTCTCAACTCAATAATTACCTTAAACTGTAATAATCTTTATATATATCTAAGGTGTTTGTGTACATATAATGTCTCCAACTTTTAAGAAATCACTATTTCAACAAGTTTCAATCCCTGTATCAAAAAAATCAACTCATAAAGTTTCAATTTCTCTATGCATATGAGGTCACTTTATTATGCTGCGTTGGATTTTATTCTAATCTCTGATACAACATCATTGTATATTATAAAATCTCCAAGTCTAGACGATATAATTTATATTGGTATAATTCCTCAAAATTCTCTTTACTTTTCGAATACACTCCAATATCCTTTATGATCGTAATCACTAATTGATAAAATTTTTCTTGGACCACTTTAATCTTCAATACCATAATACTGTCAGGGAATTGTTAACTCCAACAGATATAACCCAATTCTCCATGTGCCTATGATTGGTTCTTGTAATTCTTTAAGTATCATGTTCGTTAATGAGGTAGTATTATCACATATCATTTCGATTTCCCAATTAACTTCTTTTCTCGATTGATTTTCTCAATTCATTCAATTCCCTTTAATTTCACATTGGCTTATTCTAATGTCTGTTCATTCATACTAGTTTCTCCACACATTTCAATTTATTTTCAATCTTAACGTCCTGTATAAGTAACACATTCATCAAAAGCTAATTTATATCTCATGTGCATACTCGTATAGAATATAATGTGGATCTAAGTTCTCCTCACATTAGTAATAGTGTTACCACAATCCACTCACGTAGTTAAATACTTTACATCAAACAAAATACATACATTCTCAGTAGCATACTCTACCTCTTATGCTTGAGTCTCCACTAGGGATATGACTCCAATATTCACTTTTGATTCATTTCATATTCATTTATGATTTGTTCTTTCATTAATCATTCTTAATATGAACTATCTAATTTGCTTAACCTAATTCTGTGAAATTCTTCTTCGAAAGGAGATTTCTTGCTACTGTCATCTATATTGTTCATGTAATCCTTATCAGTCAACTGTCTTTATCATTGCTTATCAACCATTCTTAGTACATCAAAAAGACCAATTTCTATCATTTCTTACACGGTCATAGTGTTCTGGTTACCAAACCCGATGATGTAATAGACATCATTATTGTCACATATGCTTAGGTGAGTCTCATCAAAGTCATCCCATTTTTCCACAGATTTATCTTCAACAATTCACCAATTTATATCTTACTCAAATGGTGTTTTGATCTCCATTGATCCTAGAAAATATTTCTCCATAGTAGTTACCTTCTAAATATAATGACCTACACCATACTTCCATCGCATTACTCTAATTCATCTCATGATTTTAACTATAGGGATCACAGATTACATCCTATACCATATCCAAATATAAATCTCATATCTACTCAGTCACATTATTCACCAATGTAACCATATTATCGGATATGTACTCATAATAACTGGTCGACATAACCTTGAAAACTTCTACATATATCACTATCATTTGTTTCATTTTCCATAAGTGCATTCTTAATCAATTTAGAATTATAGACGCATAGCCATCTTGAAATTTTGATCTCGAATTTCACTAACATATTCTTATAGTGGATCGTAACTTTTGTCACATTAATCAAACAACCACTTTGGTTCCAATTTCATCTTCTTAAGATCACAACAATTTCTGTTTTCATTACAGTCTACTTGTACACTTTAATCTCATCATTTCTACTTATCTCCTTATTTTCCTCAAACAATCTATGAGAATACATTCACATCTTTATGACATTCAGGGATATGCACCACAGTACAATATTAGTCTCATATTCAATTCCACCAATATAAATGCTTTGACTCATTATATGTCATATTTAACCATGTACTATGTCCCATTTCTAATTCCCCACAACTTTCAATTTCTAAAATTCTACAAAGGCATCATTCTTCTCATTAATTCTATTATCTCAAACTCTTAATAATTACTCATGTATGTAACTCATACACATTCGTCTTAGACTAAGGATTAGTTGCTATTGCATGCTAAAACATGTCAAAATACATTTAACTTGATACATACTTCCAAAAAGCCCATGTAAGATACTAAACCTAGGTGCTCTGATACCACAACTGTTAGACCCCATTTCTGTATCCCAATGTTCAAAGTTATAAGACGAGAGCGTGCGTATTACCTTGTAGGGTTATATCAAAGAACCCTCATTAGCCATCATCCCACAAGGGTGGTGTGCCCACACTAGTCAATCGCTAAAGTCACAATTTGACTTCTTCAAGAAAATTGTATCTTAAAGTCTCTAGTTTAATTTGAAGTGAGAACTATTTCAATCGGAGCTCTATAGATGAAGTTATGCCTAAGAAACCAAAGTATGTTCGTGCCCTAATCATGCTCTCTCAACCAAACCCTCACTATCTTTCCATCAATCTTTTTCAAATAAAAAACAAAAGCTATTAATTTTTATTTAGAGATAGAAAAATTTTCTAGTAATCTATTGCTTTAAGAATCATTTCAGTTGGAGGTCAGATGATGAAGTTATAGCTAAACAAATCAAACATGTTTATATCCTCAATCATATTTAACCTATCTTGGGAGAATTGGAATAACTTTCTCTAGAGACCTCTAATTGATTTCATTATTATATTGTTTGAAAGAGAACTTCTTGATCTACAACTTTTATGAAGACCACAAAGCAAGATTTTGCCATTTAAAGGGTCAAAAATGTAAATTTCCTGTAGTTATCCCGTATATGTCTGTTTAACGAACCTAATGTCTTTTAACGGACATGAACTGGGATTGGGGAGTTTTTACACCTAAGAAGGTCCATTTAACGGACCTAAAGTCCGTTTAACGGACATTGGTGATCTAGAACTCCTTCGAAAGTTGATATAAAGATTCATACATCTATTCTAACATCATATTCACTCATAATCTTCCCAAATTCACTTCTTCTAATATAATATCACTTCTTAAACATTCAATTACCAAAATGATTTCATAAAGCTCCCAAATCCTAACTCAAATGATTCATCACATACAACAAATTCTCATCTTTCACCATAGTTGTTATGATAAACATCCCATGCAGCATTACCACTTATAATGATCGTATCTCTTAACCCATATGTCTAAAAATTTCATACTTCATATCGTTGGAAAGATAGAACGATAAGCTACAACTTTCAAGAAGAACACTTTATCTAATTTAGCCTAGATTAATGCAGTTTTTCCCCTGAATTCATAACACAATTTCTACACTCATGAAAAGATTGAAAATGCAAAGTACAAACTTTGAAAGTCATAAGCCAAAAATACAATCATATTTCATTATCATCAAAACATAAGTGTTTTACAAAGCTTCAATCGGCTTTCCTAGCCACAATATAACATTTTTCCAAAATCCCAAATTACAAAGGGTACTTGAACAATAATTTCTCAACATGCGACTACAACCTTGTTTTACATAAA